>JAPDNY010000002.1:106092648-106315068 GCA_029375565.1 Gekko gecko | reverse complement strand
GGAGTGGAATGACAGCCCCAGGGTGCAGCAGGAGAGTGCAGGGACAGGAAGGAGAGGCCACGAAGTGGAATGACAGCCTCAGGGTGCTCCAGAAGTGTTCTGGGACTGGAATGACATGTCCCAGAGTGGAATGACAGCCCCAGGGTGCTCCAGGAGTGTTCTGGGACAGGAATGAGAGGCCACGGAGTGGAATGACAGCCCCAGGGTGCTCCAGAAGTGTTCTGGGACTGGAATGACATGTCCCAGAGTGGAATGACAGCCCCAGGATGCAGCAGGAGTGTTCTGGGACTGGAATGAGAGGCCACGGAGTGGAATGACAGCCCCTGGGTGCAACAGGAGAGTGTAGGGACAGGAATGAGAGGCCACGGAGTGGAGATGACAGCCCCAGGGTGCTCCAGAAGTGTTCTGGGAGTGGAATGACATGTCCAAGAGTGGAATGACAGCCCCAGGGTGCTCCAGGAGTGTTCTGGGACAGGAATGAGAGGCCACGGAGTGGAATGACAGCCCCAGGGTGCTCCAGAAGTGTTCTGGGACTGGAATGACATGTCCCAGAGTGGAATGACAGCCCCAGGCTGCATCAGGAGTATTCTGGGACTGGAATGACATGTCCCAGAGTGGAATGACAGCCCCAGGGTGTTCCATGAGTGTTCTGGGACTGGAATGACATGTCCCAGAGTGGAATGACAGCCCCAGGGTGTAGCAGGAGTGTGCAGGGACAGGAATGAGAGGCCACGGAGTGGAATGACAGCCCCAGGGTGTAGCAGGAGTGTACAGGGACAGGAATGAGAGGCCACGGAGTGGAATGAAAGCCCCAGGGTGCAGCAGGAGAGTGCAGGGACAGGAATGAAAGGCCCCGGAGTGGAATGAAAGCCCCAGGGTGCTGCAGGAGAGTGCAGGGACAGGAAGGAGAGGCCACGGAGTGGAATGAAAGCCCCAGGGTGCAGCAGGAGAGTGCAGGGACAGGAATGAAAGGCCCCGGAGTGGAATGACAGCCCCAGGGTGCAGCAGGAGAGTGCAGGGACAGGAAGGAGAGGCCACGAAGTGGAATGACAGCCTCAGGGTGCTCCAGAAGTGTTCTGGGACTGGAATGACATGTCCCAGAGTGGAATGACAGCCCCAGGGTGCTCCAGGAGTGTTCTGGGACAGGAATGAGAGGCCACGGAGTGGAATGACAGCCCCAGGGTGCTCCAGAAGTGTTCTGGGACTGGAATGACATGTCCCAGAGTGGAATGACAGCCCCAGGATGCAGCAGGAGTGTTCTGGGACTGGAATGAGAGGCCACGGAGTGGAATGACAGCCCCTGGGTGCAACAGGAGAGTGTAGGGACAGGAATGAGAGGCCACGGAGTGGAATGACAGCCCCAGGGTGCTCCAGAAGTGTTCTGGGAGTGGAATGACATGTCCAAGAGTGGAATGACAGCCCCAGGGTGCTCCAGGAGTGTTCTGGGACAGGAATGAGAGGCCACGGAGTGGAATGACAGCCCCAGGGTGCTCCAGAAGTGTTCTGGGACTGGAATGACATGTCCCAGAGTGGAATGACAGCCCCAGGCTGCATCAGGAGTATTCTGGGACTGGAATGACATGTCCCAGAGTGGAATGACAGCCCCAGGGTGTTCCATGAGTGTTCTGGGACTGGAATGACATGTCCCAGAGTGGAATGACAGCCCCAGGGTGTAGCAGGAGTGTGCAGGGACAGGAATGAGAGGCCACGGAGTGGAATGACAGCCCCAGGGTGTAGCAGGAGTGTACAGGGACAGGAATGAGAGGCCACGGAGTGGAATGACAGCCCCAGGGTGCAGCAGGAGAGTGCAGGGACAGGAAGGAGAGGCCACGAAGTGGAATGACAGCCTCAGGGTGCTCCAGAAGTGTTCTGGGACTGGAATGACATGTCCCAGAGTGGAATGACAGCCCCAGGGTGCTCCAGGAGTGTTCTGGGACAGGAATGAGAGGCAACGGAGTGGAATGAGAGCCCCAGGGTGCAGCAGGAGAGTGCAGGGACAGTAATGAGAGGCCACGGAGTGGAATGACAGCCCCAGGGTGCAGCAGGAGAATGCAGGGAGAGGAATGAGAGGCCACGGAGTGGAATGACAGCCCCAGGGTGCAGCAGGAGAGTGCAGGGACAGGAAGGAGAGGCCACGGAGTGGAATGACAGCCCCAGGGTGCAGCAGGAGTGTGCAGGGACAGGAATGAGAGGCCACGGAGTCGAATGACAGCCCCAGGGTGCTGCAGGAGTGTTCTGGGACTGGAATGACATGTCCCAGAGTGGAATGACAGCCCCAGGGTGCAGCAGGAGAGTTTTGGGACTGGAATGACATGTCCCAGAGTGGAATGACAGCCCCAGGGTGCTCCAGGAGAGTTCTGGGACTGCAATGACATGTCCCAGAGGGGAATGACAGCCCCAGGGTGCAGCAGGAGTGTGCAGGGACAGTAATGAGAGGCCACGGAGTGGAATGACAGCCCCAGGGTGCTGCAGGAGTTTCTGGAGACTGGAATGACATGTCCCAGAGTGGAATGACAGCCCCAGGGTGCTCCAGGAGTGTTCTGGGACTGGAATGACATGTCCCTTTGTTAGCCTGATTGCGCGTTATTATGAATAATAACGAGGGGAATTATATTGATTATTAATAAGCAATCAGCTGCGAGAGCGAACACCAATGTATACAGAGGTCAGCCCCGCCGGGAGGAGTTGGTAACAGACCAGGAGACTTTTATGATTGAAAATAAAGTCTTTTACTGAGGTTTGCCACACACAAACAATTACACAAGCTCACACACAATTATTCAAGTCCTAAGAAATACAGAGAGAGGTAAGCACATTTGCATTAGCAGGTAAGTCGTTGGTGGGTCATATTTACCAGTCGAGTCCTGTAGAGCGTTCCTCAGGAAAAATGGAGGGGAAAGAAACTAAGAAAAATGGGGCCACGCGGTCTGACCAGCAGATTGTCACGTGGAAACTCGGCCTGCAGACCAGAGTTTAAAGATGGAGGTAAGGGTTGGGGGATAGCAAGCTGGACATAAGAGGGTCAAAGGTTCGATAGGGGTCGTAGTAGAGAGAGAGGCCTGTGGTCTGGCATCCCCTTATAAGCAGGAGGGTGGGGGCTGGTTACCTCCTTGATTCCCGCCTCCTGGTAGTCCGTCCCTGGAAGCACCCTATTGGTTGGAAGATGTAGGGGAGGTGTGTGGAGGTGTGCCTGAGGGATGGTCAATACTGAGAGCTAGAAACTTACTCATGTCTGACACCAGGTGATAGCTAGGATGAGTCATTCAGCCACTTCTATTGTGTTGTTGATGGCATTAGCCCGGCTGTTGATGGCTTTCAATCAGTAACTAGGCAACGATGAATAGACCCTGCCAGGCTACGTGAAGTCTTGCATGTGAAGGTGGGGGGAGGAAAGAGGCTGCCTGCTGTAGAAGGAACTCTCAATGGCGTTTTTGGAGTTCCTATTTCTGGTATTTTCACTGTGCTTTTGTGTGTACTGGTTTTATTTCATATTTCCTTCATGAGAAACAGGCTGGTAACCTCTGCTGGGCACTGGAGCTGCTGGGCTGGTCAGGAGAAACGTCTCTTGCCTGGGTGCAGTCTCTGCTGGCATCTGGGAAGGTTACCATGTGGTTCAGTTCCTTACACACGCACTGGCACAGTTTATTATTTTATTGCAGTCCAAAAAGAGGCTAAAAAGCCTTGCAGGGCAACATTTCCCCCCTTGGGACCCTGGAGACGTCAGGCGAAAGGGTCACACAATCAGGAACGGATGTCGTCGGGGCAGCGATGTCATCGTCCACTGGAGAGGGCTGTCACCTGGGTGCCACTGACTACTCTATCAATGGGACGGACTTAAAAAAAAACTACCCTATCAAAATGCCAAATTGCCTTTGGAACACTCCACACAACCCGGGCTGACAAGCATGAGCCGGGAGCTAGCTTATGTATTTAAATGATTAACAATACATTCATTATATAAAGTTAAAACAGGCTTAAAAACATGCTAAAAATCCTTAAAAACTAAAACTAAAAAGAAGTCTTAAAATTTTAGGCGCTACTAGAATAAATCATTAAAATCTAGGCATTGATTAAAGAAATGCATTTAAATGCATAAAAGTTAAAGTGCAATCGAAAGCAAGTTAAAATCATTAGAATTGAAGTTTCACCAAAAACATGTATTGTCTCTTTAAGAGAGTTGATTTCATGACATTAAATGCAAGCATAAATTTATACAGACACATACAGTTTATATAGGTACAAAATCTTCGTCCTTCCTCTCAGGCTGTTTAGTGTAGCAACAGTCTCTTATGCGCATGAGCGCCCCGTTCGTAACACGAGAGGAAGGCTCTCTATACATTGTAGCTATTATTTTCCATCGGGCTTCCTTCGGGGACCACGAGAGATCCCGATTCTCTTCGGCCGTTCGGCTCTGGCGGCTCTCGTCCTCCCTCGGCTCGGACACGAGTCAGTCCGGTCGAGGGGGAGGAGGGTAATCTGCATAACGGGGCGGGAATTCCCCCCCTAGCTTCCAACAGCACTTTGGGTGTGCGGTTTTCACCTGAAGCGGCGGCTATCGGAGCCTCCAAGCATGCGTGCCTTAAAAGAACACAGCAAGCCTGCAGGGAGGTTACCGATGCTCACATGGGGTACCTGGAAGAGGGTTGGTTAGTGGATCACCATAGACCTGAAAGAGGTTGCAATTTGTGGCTTTACTGTTTCCGTGGCTGGCTTGATAATTCTCCCTCCCTCGGGGGGGGAGGAAAGCATTGTGCTGCTTGGGCTGTCCCTCGAACCCAGGCGTCAGTACGAGGTTGGCGCCAGTAAGCTCAGGGCTCGAGGAACAGCCTGCAGCCATTGGCTTTTTAAACGGGAGCCATGGTGCTCCGGAGGGAACGATGTCAGGTCGTACCTCTTTTAACCCAGGGGGACCCTTACGGGGGTTCCCCGATCATTGCAGTAAAAGAATAGAACACAATACACATGAAAAACAGGGGCTCCCCTGTGCCATAAACATAGGCTGCTCCAAGGGCTCTCCTTTTATGGAATGGCTCATCCCTGGGGTTCAAGTCATTTACGGTCGGAGGCTCCTACATATGCAAAACTCCTTTCCCAAAAAGCATGCTGGGTAACCCGATCTTTTCCAAGAAGAAAAATTTATTAAAAATAGTTAGAGACACTTTTTCAGAGGCGAACAAGAGCAGGGTGAGGCCAGGCAGAGTGGGCAAGGCATGGGCACCGATTGCTGGAAGGCTACCTTTCTCCCTGCAACCGTAAGGGCGGAGGGGGAACAAGGCATGCCGAAGTTGGAGCGATTGTCGGACAAGCAACGCCGCCGGGCGTCTGCCGGGCGCCCTGAGCATTCTCCGCTGCTCTCGTAGCAGAGGGAGGACTAACACGCTCAGTGGCCCCAGGGCTGTTCTTCGAGCCCTGTGCCTACTCGCGCCATCACAAGGTGTTGCAGTGGCAGCGAGCATGATCAGACGCACGGGGAGGCCCATCCAACAAGTGCATCGAAACATTTTGTACTGACCCTCGGTTCGAATACAAGGGTCTACCTCGGGCTCTTTAGCCCACCCTTTTCTTGGTTAAAGAATAGAATTAGATACACCTCTGTTTGCAAGTGTCTACTATGCTGGGGAGGACCCAGTGAGGTAGAGAACTTGGAAAAGTGGGGAAAGCTCAAGAAACTCGTTGTCAGAGATTGTCTCCCGGGCGGGAGATTCCGGGAGTTTCTGTTTGTCTCCCGGGCGGGAGTTGGCAAGCAGCTTTTTAGGGGGAAGGAAGGTGATTTACATATCGGGGTGGATGTCTTTTGTCTGCCGCAGGGGTCTATGGGTAATACATGAAATGGGGAAGTTCTGCACGCCTCGGGCGGTCCCAAGAGTCTTGGAACTGATTTTATTGTGTTTTTGGGCGGCAACCCTTCCCAGTGGTGGTGCCATTCATGGATCGCCTAATTTCTAGGTGTCACCATGACTGGCAAAGTGGTTGTGGTTCAGCTCATGGCTGCTGCTAGCCAGATTCCAGCATCCATTGCTGACACTCGTCTCAGATTACCCTCCGAGCTCAGCACCTCCCACACAGGATGTGTTTCCTGGTGGCTTGCACAGGCGCTGAGTTTAAGGGTCTGAGATAGGGGAATTTTCCCTTTTTAGCAGGGGGCTTTAACGCCTCCGTGGGGACTCTAAGTAGGAGCACCCATTTTAACCTGGGACCCCCTTTGTGGGGTCCCTACCTTTCACAGTTATAAAGATAGAAACCATAAGCAAAAAGGAGAAGGAAGAGGGAAACATAAAACAATAAAAGGTTGGCGGAAGGCCTTCTGAAGCCTCCCCCTTGAGCAGGGAAGGGCATGCGCAGAATGTCTAGCGAGGTACTTGTGGTAAGGGCTGGGACGTGCCCTTACTCTAGGTCAGGTGGAAGCGTGCATGCAAATGTACGCTCGCCCTGCGCATGCTGGGTTATGAACTAAATTTCACCAAAAAGTGGGAAAAATGCATAAAAAAACTTTTAAAAGGGTCCTGCTGATTGCTTTTAAGCAAAGCCTGTCCTCCTTTTGCTCGGAGAAGAGGGTTTGCGCCAGGCTGGGCACTCAGCATGACTTGAAAGAGGGCGAACTGAGGTTGGGTAGGCCGAGGTTGCTCCAGGCAGGACATGGCCTACCGAGCTTTCGTGCTTGGGGTGGAGCAGGCGGGAATTCTGGCTCTTGTAGCCAGGCTTACACTCTCGCTCTGTCTGTCTCATAGCCTTAAACTCAACGCCTTTGCAAACCAATGGGTTCCTCAGGAGGAGTTAGTGAGTCTTGAAAGCCTGGTCTCGCTCGACCCCACACTGACGGTGGACCCATTGGTGGCCCCAGGACGGAGAATAGGTACCGTGGCTAGCCCTCGGCATTGTACTTGCAGAGGATTTAAGACGCCCTTCCGTAAGGTCGTGCTAGCTAGTCGTGTTCCATCCTGTCCCTCTGGGAGGCATTGAGCTCGGGCTTTGAGTAACCACCCTAATTTTTGACTAGGGCCTGAGAAGGCCCACCCTTTCCTCAGTTCAAAAATAGAATCAAAAAAGAAATTCAAGTAAACAGCTGAGGGACACAGAGGCCTAGGAAAAAAATGAAATGAGGCCTTCTGTTTAATTTATGAGGTTTTCTAGGTTTGGGGTCTTAGGGTCTGGGGTGGCTAGAGCTGAAGTGGTCGTGGGCAGTGTACTGGGCCACCCTGGCCATGTTTTCTATCTTCTTGACCTGTTTTCTGACCCATATACTTATACAGATCAAAGAGAGGGCCATGAAAATTTGGGCCCCAAAGAGCACTACAATGGGGTGTAGCGCCATATTTAATATGTTATCCGCGGACGGGGACCATCCCAAAAACACCTCCCACCAACTATAACCACCTGCGTTTTTAATGTCCACAGCGAGGTCTGCTATGGTGGCGCCATTGTGGGACACCTTGAGTGAGGCCTGGTCTCCGGCCTCCTTGATTTGCATTAGTTTCTTATGCAAGTCAGGGTGTGTGAGCAAACTACGCAGTGCTTCCAGGCCTATTCCTAGTGGGACTGGAGTGAGAGAGTCATAGAGTTTGGGGGACAAGAACATCTCTTGTTGGGTCCACAAGGGAGTGGAGAACTGGAAATCACAACCACGAATGGTGGTTATGTTACAGAAGCATCTGTTAATTTTTGGGGTCATAGGCTGTATTCGTTGGGTGTTGATGTACACATAATCACAGGCTGTCCTAACACAGACACAGGCTCTCCCCACATAGACTACAGTGGAGGAGACTTCTTCTACCACATCAAATTGGCACTGGCCCTCCATGCCTTTTCTGGGGGCCAGGCAAGGATGGTGTGGCTCGAAGGCCTGGTCTTCACAGATGAAGCCTAAAGGTTCCTTATGGGTGCAACCTTTGACATTAATGGTTTGCCATCCTGTGGGGGTAGCTCTGGCCCACCGGTTACTGTCTCTGGCATATAAAATTGTATTGTTGCTTGCTTGCAGGCCTAAGGGAACTACTGGGTAGGCCGAGAAAGCCTCTTTCGCCAGTACTGTGACTACCACTAGATTCAGGGTTTGGGCCTTGGAGTCATAAGAGGCATTGGCTAAAGACCACCATTGTTCCAAATCTACTTCATTCCTGGTGAGGTTTTCTTTAAGAAGGCCTCTGACTTCCAAGGGAATGTGACCAGTCATGGCTTGCTTAATCATGCTCATGGCAGTGACAATATTTAGGGTCTGGGCTTGGGCACAGGCAAGGGCCAAAGAAATGTTTTTCTGTAGGGACTGAATGCCTCCTAAGAGGATACTGAAATCCTTTTCCATTATTTGCTCCCAGGCCACTAACAAGGGATTGGTGGAATGCTGCATTTCTGAGAGAAGGTCAAAGGACTGTATGATGGGCTTGCTCATTTTTGACATGTCAGAAGAGACCCTTGAGGCTTTGTTGGCTATGACCTCAATGTTGGCTGCATCTAAAACTGCTACCCCAGCACCTATTGGGGCGATCCAGTCAGTCAGACCTCTTTTAGAACGTTTAGGGTAGTCTTCCCCTTTCCATAGCACCAGCCATTTGTCCCAGCCCTGCTGAGTGGGCTGTAAAAGGGAGCACAAGCTGGATGGAAAGAGGTGCCTAGGTCTGCCATGCTGATCTTTATCTTCTTTACTGACATTTGGGGTTGAATTAGGACAGTCTCCCTTTGATTAAATTTAAGGGTATGGGAGCCTATCACTGGGTAGTTTAATTTTAGCAGGGGATCTACATTTTGAATTAAGGGGTCAAAGGTCAATACAGTACTGTTGCCTTCTCCTATGGAAAGAGTATAATTCCCTTCTTGATGGGTGGCCTGGAAGGTTACAAGGCCAAGGGAGTTAAAGTGGAATTCCTTAGAGGTGTTAGGGCAGGGGGATCCTGTTAGGCCTAGGGCCCAGTCTGGGGGACCTTGCTGGGTTAGTTGAGTAGCATTAATAGCCCAGCTGAGAGGATTCCAGGTGATGCCTGGTAAACTCTGGTTCTGTCCTGAGGGATCAGTTAAAGTGATTGGAAGCACTCTGTCTCCATCTAGAAAGAGATGAGATCCAATGGCCACTACAACCTTTAAGGGGTCCCCTATGTTCCAGACTGCTGCAGAAATTTGGGCCACTTCACAGGTGGAGTCCTCCTCTAGGTCAGGTGGTGGCAGGTTTGGATATTTAACCCTGCACAGCATATACACCATCTCATCTATGGTATTTTGTCCAGAGGGGCAGATCAATACCTTCTGGCCTGTAGTCTCACTGGCACAGTTGATTAATAGTGAGGGAGAGCACCTGCGAATTTCCAGGTGTGTTTTGAACCTGTAGGTTCTTGGAGGGAGTAGGTGGGATTTTTCCTGCCCTGTTAGGATGCAGGTCAGGTACCTCTTAGGCATACTGGCTCCTTCACATCTCCACCTGTGCAATGTGGCATTATGGCTAGGAGGTAAAGAAGCAGCAGTCTGCCCTATTAGGAATGGCACTATACTCAAAAGAAAAATCATACTTACTTCTCCCAGCTGCAGATTTGGTCTTCTGATGACTTCCTGCAAAAATGATCAGGGGGGATAATATGTATGGGGGTTCCTAATTATGCATGCTGTGGTCGACTCGCGTGTAAAAACGGCACAGCAGGCTTTCCCTTTAAGCTATGGGCTGGAGCGTCCCTCTTAGCTCTTTTTCCTTTTTAAAATTCCCGCTTGAGCGCACAAGCGGCAAAACGGAGATTCAAACTGCCTCTATTTTCCTGTAGCGGGGCTGGTTAGCTAAAGCAGGCAATTTTCCAGCCCTTAGTGGCAAGGTTCCCACTGGGGTCTCGAACCGGCACCCTTTGGATGGCCAGGCCAAGCGCTTAAGCTTTGGCGCCACGGCTCTGCCTTGGCTCCTTGCATTGCTCCGGGCGTATTTGTTTCATTTTCACTTCCCTTGCCTAAAATCGAAGGTAGCGCCTCGCGGTCAGCGGACGCTTTCTAGAGGCGGGAAAAGGTTGGGAGGGTCTATTCCAGCCTTGGGCACATAAGAGGGGTTTGACTAGAGGGTTACTGCGGCCAGCGGTAAGCTCGGGGACGCTTCAGAGGGAAGCGTTAAAATTAGGCTTTCAAAAAAAAAAAAAATTCTTTTCCTGGGTTTCGAACCAGGGGAGCTTTGGCTTGGTAGGCTTGTGCGCAGCCTTCTGAGCTATTCAGTTCCTTGCAGGGAACAGGGCTCCTGGTGCTTATATCACGGCTTCTGCCGTTTCTCCTTCCCAGCTTTTCTAATGAGGGTTATTAGTTTAAACAAGGTTGGCTTGGCCCCTAATTTCCTTCGAGACTTATCCATGGTCCGGGGCTCGTAGGAGGGGACTTAAGTGGTCGTTTGCATATGCAAGTGGCCACCCTCGGAGGATTATGGGTTGTTTGGAGCAATTTTTAATTACTAATAACTTTTGATCGGGGCTGAACTTTCATTTCGGACCACGGGGAAACTTTCCAGGAGGCTTGTCTCTCCTGGGGGCTGGGGAGACTGAGTTGGTCACCATGACCATAATACTACTCGTTCGCCTAGGCTCCCCTGGACCTGGCTGGGAAAAAATAAGTTAGGGTTTTCTCTCCCCTCCCCTCTTGTCTCCAACTCAGGCACTACGAGGACCACACGTCACCACCACGTTATCGGCTGGTCATTCACAACTTCCAATTTTTGGAGGTTCCCACTAGGTGGGAACCACTATGTCTGGTTAAAAATAGAGGAAGAAAAAAAAAACTTTCCTTGCCCCTCAAACTTCAGGGCAGGCTTTGGCCTTTCCTGAGTGGCAAGGTCCCAAGGATGGCTTAGGCCATTAGTGGTGCCCAGAGTCTCTTTAGCATCCCTTGTCAATCAAGGAGGATGCTTTGTGCTCTGCTAGTTGCTGGGCAGATTAGGGAGCCCGGCAACCTTTTTGTTGCTAGGCAGATTAGCCTAGTAACATAGGGAGACTTAAATAATACCTAAAAATCAGAAAAATTCAGGAAAAATTGCCAAAAATATTCCAAAAAATCATACAAAAATTCTGAAAAATTATAAAAATATGCAAATTTATTAAAATTTATTAAAATTTATAAAAATTCTAAAAATGCCCAAAAATGGTCCGAAATGACTGTGCAACCCCTAAAATCGTTCTAATTGCTTCCTAACTTTTATGACCTTCTGCAATTGGTTTTAACTGATTGGTGCAGGTGCAGGATTCTCTTCTCTGCTCTACCCTTGCTTCTGTCTCTCTCTCACCCCCCCCTTGTTTCTTTAGACCGTACAGTCTGAAAGAAACATTTTAAAGGGTCATGAACGTCTCTGCGAGGGTGTAGAGAGCAGGCATTTTTAATGGGTCGCAGAGGGAAATCTGCCTGAGGGGAACTGGAGGCTCAGGTGAGGATGTAGCCTCGTTCTCTGGGTCTGGTGGCTTAGGGGGTGGAGTGGGGACCGGATCTCCCTTCCAGAGCTTGAGCTGGGAGGAGTGGAAGAATTTGTGCCACGTTTCCCCTTTCTTGCGAGGAATGGCAACTTTGTAAACTGCAGGGCTGACTCTCGCAATTATGGGCACTGGCCCTTCCCACTTTGCAGCTAGGGCATGTCCTTTTCTGGAGAACTTTCTGTAGAGGACTTGCTGTCCTGGGTCCCACACTTGTGGGTTGCGGACCCAGCCTAGCTTTTTATCCACAGCGAGTTGGCTTTGACCGAGCATGCGCGCTACTTGTAGGTGGATGGTGAGGATTTCCCTAGTGAGGTTTTGTACCCAGAGGTCATTTGCGACCTTGGACTCAAAGGAGGCCGGAATGTCTGAGTCTATCCAGAAAGCCTCTGGTAGACGCATCTTTCTCCCAGTCATGACCATATGCGGGGAGTAACCGTGAGTAGCGGTTGTCCCTCTGATGGCCATGAGAATTATGGGAAGCTTTTCGTCCCAATTTCTCCCTGTGGACTTCACCATCTTGCGGAGGGCCTCTTTCAAGGTGCGGTTAGTCCGCTCTATGGCGCCTGAAGACTGGGGATGTCCGGCGATGTGGAACCTTTGCTGCACCCCTAGGGCGTGGCAGAGCTCTTGGGTGACGTCACCAACGAAATGCCCGCCGAGGTCGCTATCTACGACCCTAGGAATTCCCCAGCGAGAATATAAATTATTAAATAAAATTTTGGCCGTAGTAGTGGCAGAATTGTCTTTACAGGGAAAGGCTTCAACCCATTTTGAGAAGGGGTCAATGACCGTCAGGCAGTATTTATTTCCTCTTGGAGTGGTGGGTAGGGGACCAATAAAGTCAATTTGTATTCGTGCCCAAGGTCCTTCTATTCTTTGATGTTGGATGGGTGCCTTAGGTCCTGAAGGATCGGCATTAACCATCGCACAGGAGAGGCAATTGGTGACCCATTGGTCTACAGAATGACGCATTCCTGGCCACCATCCTACATCCTTAACTCTTTCCAGGGTTAAATCCTTTCCTCTGTGCCCCTGGTCATGGATGAATTGGATCAGATCTGCCCTGACTTCGACTGGAACTACCCAGTGTTTTTCTCCTGTGGAATCTATGGCCCAAACTACTCCTTCCTGCTCCTCAATTTTATATTTGCCTGAAGGATCTTTGCCCTTTTGCAAAAGGTCTGCTACATCGGCATCATTACGTTGTAATTCTCCCAAGTCAATAAATATGGGAGGAATCTCGGGTCTGTTGTGAGCGGCAGCTCTGCGCGTGGTGACTGGCTCAAGAGGAGCTGTGGGCTCGGGTGGGGGAGTTCCAAGGGTAGCGGCTTCTTTGGCTAACAGATCTGCTTGGTCGTTCCAATATGCGACCTCTGTGGAATTCTTTTGATGGCCTTTTACATGAGAAATTTGGGTGGGAGCCGTTCTTTCATGAAGGAGATCCACTATAACTAGCCAGATCTTTAAATGTGCTATAGGCTTTCCTTCACTATTCCTCCAGTTTTGTCTCTGCCAATGTGGGAGCCAAATTGTGGCAGCTTTAGCTGTCCAATCTGAATCAGTGAAGATAGCAAGGGGGCAATCGAGTGGCTCAAACTGCATGACTGCTCGGAGAGCTTCCACCTCAGCTGCTTGGCTGGAGTGGGGTCTCACGGCTTCCTGCAGGGTGGCGCCGTCGTGGACTCGGATGGCTCCGAAGCCAGTGTGGGGTGTCCCGTCAACGTGGAAGGATGAGCCATCGCAAAACCAGCAGATGAAACCGTTCTGCCTGGCTTCTTCGAATGACACTCCCCACGTTGCGGGCCATGGTGTGTGGTCCACTACGGGCAAAGGGCACTCGTGTTGCTCCCCAGTTACTATCAGACCGTATGGGACTGGTGGCTCATTTTGCTCCCGCTTATATTCTACTCCCTTGTTCACTAGAGCTAAGGTCCATTGTGCAATTCGAGCGTTGGAAACCTGCCCATCCTGGATTTTACCCGAAAGAATGTATTTCAGAGGGGTGTGTGTCGTTTGGACTACGACTTTAGCTCCTCCTATTATAAATTCCCAGTGGGTAAGGCTCCATACAAGGGCTAGGCACACTTTCTCGCAAGGGGTGAATTTCATCTCTACAGGAGAGAGGTTCCGGGAGGCGTAAGCAATGACTCGTTGGGCTCCTGCCTGATGTTGTAGGAGGGTGGCTCCTATACTGCGCTCAGAGGTGGCTAGTTGGATGTAATATGGCTGATTCGGATCTGGATGTGCTAGGGCTGGAGCAGAGGCGAGGCTCTGTTTTAGGATGGCAAATGCATTCTGTTGCTCTGGTCCCCATTGCCAGGGAGTGTTCTTCTTCAGCAAAGCATATAGAGGGCGCGCCTTATCAGAGAAGGACTCTATAAAATCCCGGGAGAAATTAAACGTTCCCAGGAGGGCTCTCAGTGAAGGCACATCGGTAGGGGCAGGAAGTTTGGCTATCACCTCCATCCGCTGAGTATCAGGGGTTCTCCCGTGGGGTCCTAGTGTGAGTCCAAGGTATTTGACTTGGGTCTGCACTAGTTGAGCTTTTCCCTGCTAGCCTTGAACCCTGTCTTTTGAATGAGGCCCAGGACCTCTCTGGTGATTGCAATCACTGTCTCAGCGTCAGGGGCGTGGACCAAAATATCATCCACATAAGAAAGCACGTGGTCTCTGGAGGATGGTTGGAGGTGCTCCCACATCTGCACCACGTGGGCGTGGCAAATACTGGGACTGGAGTGGAAACCCTGAGGAGTCCTTTTAAAGGCGAATTGCTGCCCTCTAAAGGTGAACGCAAATTTGTACCAGCAGGACTCGTGTAACTTGATGGAGTGAAATGCATTCGCAAGATCAATGACACTATAAAAGCGTGATCCCGCAGCAATGGCTGCCAGTATTTCATTGTATTTAGCCACAACAGGGGCAACTGGTGGAGTCACTGCGTTTAGCGCACGAAAGTCCACGGTCATCCTCCATGTGGTCCCATCTGCCTTCAGGACTGGCCACAAGGGGGCATTGCAGATAGACTGCATGGGTATGATAACGTCCCATTCCAAAAGTCCTTTAATGGTCTTCGCTATGCCTGCTTCGGCCTCAGCGGGATATTTGTACTGTTTCTGTGGTGGGGGATCTCTGCCTTCTATGAGCACACACGCATTCCGCACTGTGCCACACTCGGCTTTGTCTTTGACCCACACATCTGGGAATTCGCCCAGCCATGGGTCGTCTGCTATGGGGAGCACGGGGAGGGGCGCTTTTAGGGCCGCACAGCGGTGGACCGCATTGATCAAGCCAGGTCCGTCTGGAATGTGCCAAAGCAGACTGTTGGCCAGATCAATTGTGATCCCGTGCTCGCGGAAAAAGGGGACTCCTAAGATGCCGTCACCGTCGGCTCCCGGGCTATCACAGGCAGTCACGCTAGTGGAAAGGGTCCCTATGGATAGGGGCACGTCTTTCCAGACACGTGCGTCATGGTTACCTCCTGCAAAGCCCGCGAGTCGAATAGAGCGGTCTGTCTGGGTCCCTCTGGAAACTAATTGGGGACGGAGCACCGTAAGGGCTGCTCCGGTATCTACAAGGAGAGTGGCAGGCTGTGAGTTCCCTGGAGTCCCAACCCCAGCCTTCACGGTTGGTCTCCCCCAGGGATCCGGCTTAAGTCGCGCCAGAACACCCTTGGGGAGTACCTGGGACTCCGGGCGTCCCTATTTCGTAGCCTTTGCTACTGCCTCTACCAGCTCCAATGGAGCCACCACTGGATGCGTGGGGTACTGCTCCTGCTGCTCGCACTCAGCGAGGGCCTGGAACAGGACCGAGTCCGGCTGTTTATGGAATCTTTCCATCTCGTAGCCTCTCTCCTTTAAACGCATCCAGGCGTGCCACCGTAATGGCTCCTGGCCGTCTGGTGGGGTTTGGCGGGGCTGATTTCCCTGGTAGCGGGGTGCAGGGGTGGGCTGAGGCAGTTGAGGGTAGAGGGGTGCTGACGGCGGCAACTGGGGATAGAGGGGTGGCGGCTGTTGTTGCTGATAGGGTCCTGGCTGATAGTTGTCCCTGTAGGGAGCAGGAGGGGCGGAAGGCTGAAGGTGCGCCTGGGCTGGAGCGGGGTTATTCCGATAATCCCGTCCGTTCCTTCCTTTTTGATAACCTCCTCCTCGAGGTCCTTTTCCTCCTGAGCGTCTGTTATCGCCTCGGAAGTGACCAGTGGCCGGATACTGGGAGTGGGGGCCGTGATTGGCATAGGTAACGGTTTGAATGGGTTCGTCCTCGCCTTTGTCTCTGGTTTTCCTGGTCCCTTTAACGGGTTTCAGAATACCAGTGCTGCGGAGCAGTGTGGCAACGCGCCTTATTTTGCGCTCCAATTCTTCCCAGGTGCCTTCGTTGGAGTCAGTAAGATTCAGGGCCAGCTGGGTTTGGGCTTGAAACCCTTGTACTAACGTCTCCCTGAAATCCCTGTCCTCAAAATTGGGGAGGTGGGTGGTATCATGGACGTCCACTGAATCAGATAGCACGGCGAGAAGCTGTTTCCTAGCTACATATGCCTCAGGATCCTCATTTGCCCCTTGTCTTTCCAACAAGAATAAAGAGGTTATTGTCCTGTGGGGATTTAGGTACGCGAGGACCTCTTTCATCCACTGGTATTTGTTTACCCCAACCAGGCCTCCTGCTGTGATGGCAGCATTAAGAGCCACCAAATCTGAGCCCGAAGCGCATCTACGGGCGAGCAGGGTAAGGTCGTCCCCATTGATGCTGTAATAAGAATTGGCCACGTCTGTCATCCACTGAACAGCGTTGTCCCTGGTGAAAGGGCCAACCTGTTCAGCAATGGCCTTCACCTCGTCCGGCTTCCACAAGGCCGTCTCTGTGACAATCTGAGTCGTCGTCTCATCCCCTGCCCTCGTGACCGTCTTTTTGGTCCGCACTGGGTTTAGTGGAGCCGCCATATTAGCAGAGCACTGGAGTGGAGCGCTGGCTTGCACTTCTCCTGCCTCGCTTTCAGGTGATTCCACTATACCACCAGGGTGGATGGCAGAAATTACCGCCTTTTGCAGACCCAGCTGCTCTTTTAGGGATTCAATTTCCCTCCTGCAAGCCTCATGGTTAGCCATCTCACGCTTTGCCTGGGCTCGGTCCGCTAAATATTTAGCGGCTCTGTGGGCTGACATTAAGTCTTTCTGGGCTTTTTCAAGACCAAGCTCAGCCTCGTCTGCTCTCTCTGTAGCAGAAGCGGCTTCTTTCCTTGCCTCTTGCAAGGAGTCAGCAAGCCCCTGCTTTTCTAGGATGAGGTTGAGCCTCTCCGTCCTTAAGCGGAGACTCTCCTCCTCATAATCTCTGCGCAGCTCGCAGAGCTCACTCTTATGGAGGTTGTTCTGTCCCTCCATTTCTTGAGTGACCTGGTCCAGTCTCTTCTGGACCTCTTGAGTCTCAGCCTTAAGGGCAAGACTCTCTGCCTCATGCTCCGCCTGTTTGCGGGCCAAGGCCTCCTCATGTTGAGCCCTGAGCTTCTCTAGCTCCTGGCTGTGTTTTGCCTCTAGCTCTTTGCTAGCGGCTTCCTGTGCGTCGAGGGCCTCCTGTTGGCGCTTCAGGAGAGCCGACGCGTCCTGGAGCGCTGTGTACAGCGCCCAACACCCAAAGCGGTCCTTCGTGGACGCGTTAGGTTTCTTTTGGTCGCAAAAGTCTTGGAAGACATCCTTTGCAACCTTCAGGGGATCCGGACCTCGGAACGATCCAGGCTCCCACGGCGAATCACCTCTCTTAAGGAGCCACTTTTCCAGACGAGGCACAGGGCTCGTCTTACGAAGCTATGGCTTTGGGCTTCCCTGGCTTCCTATTTACTCTGGGGAAACCTTTTTATTTCTGAGTGCGCCTGCCTGGGCTCTGTGCTCAGACCTGCGCGTGAACAGGGAATTTCTTTTACTCCCCGTTCCTGGACTGACCTTTTCAGTCCTGGAAAAGGGCACCTAGCCTATTTAGGTTTTGGGAAGGAGAGTGATCAGCTGCTCGATTCCCTAACAGGGTAACCTATTGAACCTGTTTCTGGAGGGTTTTGAGCTCTCGGCTCTGACCGGTGAACCACACCAAACCGGTTTAGGTTTTGAGCTTTCCTACGCTCTAGCAGGGATCACCATTAAACCTGCGGAGTTTTGGGCTTTCCTGGCCCTGACTGGTGTACCCCTAACCAGCAGAGTTTCTGGAGACACTATGCCTCAGCGAGATTTCCTCCGAACTCGCACTGACTCACGCTCTTAGCCGTGAGGCAAAGCAAAACAAAGAATCGCTTCCAAGGCTGGAAGGGTTGCAGAGTCGCGGCTCTTTAACAAGCGCGTCTCTCAGCTGTTCTGGCAGTTATTTTTGGCGGGAAAGTGGATGGCGTAGGGAGATGTTGATGCCGGCTGTTTCCCTACACTATCGCTCTGGGTCCCACCCACAAGATAGACCGTAAGATGGCTCGAGATAGCCTTGGGGCTTCGTGTGGGAGATCCCTTGCGTTCGGAACACCGCCGGTCACTGGCTAGTCCTAGCAGTCGGGTCCGGTGCGGCTGATCTCCACGACTCTCTGGTGCTTAAGGCACAGAGTCTCACACGGAAAGAGGTGAAGGGGTAAAGCCTCCCAGATAGAGTGCTCGCTAGAGCCAATCACACAGACAGAAACCTCGCACACAAGCCTGTTCCAACACTCCAGCGGGGGTTTCCTCCACGTCTGACCGTCAGAACGACACGTGTCGACTCTCGTGTGCGTTCAGACGTTCAGGGTGTTGCCCGCATTCTCCACCACTTTGTTAGCCTGATTGCGCGTTATTATGAATAATAACGAGGGGAATTATATTGATTATTAATAAGCAATCAGCTGCGAGAGCGAACACCAATGTATACAGAGGTCAGCCCCGCCGGGAGGAGTTGGTAACAGACCAGGAGACTTTTATGATTGAAAATAAAGTCTTTTACTGAGGTTTGCCACACACAAACAATTACACAAGCTCACACACAATTATTCAAGTCCTAAGAAATACAGAGAGAGGTAAGCACATTTGCATTAGCAGGTAAGTCGTTGGTGGGTCATATTTACCAGTCGAGTCCTGTAGAGCGTTCCTCAGGAAAAATGGAGGGAAAGAAACTAAGAAAAATGGGGCCACGCGGTCTGACCAGCAGATTGTCACGTGGAAACTCGGCCTGCAGACCAGAGTTTAAAGATGGAGGTAAGGGTTGGGGGATAGCAAGCTGGACATAAGAGGGTCAAAGGTTCGATAGGGGTCGTAGTAGAGAGAGAGGCCTGTGGTCTGGCATCCCCTTATAAACAGGAGGGTGGGGGCTGGTTACCTCCCTGATTCCCGCCTCCTGGTAGTCCGTCCCTGGAAGCACCCTATTGGTTGGAAGATGTAGGGGAGGTGTGTGGAGGTGTGCCTGAGGGATGGTCAATACTGAGAGCTAGAAACTTACTCATGTCTGACACCAGGTGATAGCTAGGATGAGTCATTCAGCCACTTCTATTGTGTTGTTGATGGCATTAGCCCGGCTGTTGATGGCTTTCAATCAGTAACTAGGCAACGATGAATAGACCCTGCCAGGCTACGTGAAGTCTTGCATGTGAAGGTGGGGGGAGGAAAGAGGCTGCCTGCTGTAGAAGGAACTCTCAATGGCGTTTTTGGAGTTCCTATTTCTGGTATTTTACTGTGCTTTTGTGTGTACTGGTTTTATTTCATATTTCCTTCATTAGAAACAGGCTGGTAACCTCTGCTGGGCACTGGAGCTGCTGGGCTGGTCAGGAGAAACGTCTCTTGCCTGGGTGCAGTCTCTGCTGGCATCTGGGAAGGTTACCATGTGGTTCAGTTCCTTACACACGCACTGGCACAGTTTATTATTTTATTGCAGTCCAAAAAGAGGCTAAAAAGCCTTGCAGGGCAACACCAGAGTGGAATGACAGCCCCAGGGTGTTCCAGGAGTGTTCTGGGACCGGAATGACATGTCCCAGAGTGGAATGACAGCCCCAGGGTGCAGCAGGAGTGTGCAGGGACAGGAATAAGAGGCAACGGAGTGGAATGACAGCCCCAGGGTGCAGCAGGAGAGTGCAGGGAAAGGAATGAGAGGTCACGGAGTGGAATGATTGCCCCAGGGTGTAGCAGGAGTGTGCAGGCACAGGAATGAGAGGCCACGGAGTGGAATGACAGCCCCAGGGTGCAGCAGGAGAGTGCAGGGACAGGAAGGAGAGGCCACGAAGTGGAATGACAGCCTCAGGGTGCTCCAGAAGTGTTCTGGGACTGGAATGACATGTCCCAGAGTGGAATGACAGCCCCAGGGTGCTCCAGGAGTGTTCTGGGACAGGAATGAGAGGCCACGGAGTGGAATGACAGCCCCAGGGTGCTCCAGAAGTGTTCTGGGACTGGAATGACATGTCCCAGAGTGGAATGACAGCCCCAGGATGCAGCAGGAGTGTTCTGGGACTGGAATGAGAGGCCTCGGAGTGGAATGACAGCCCCTGGGTGCAACAGGAGAGTGTAGGGACAGGAATGAGAGGCCACAGAGTGGAATGACAGCCCCAGGGTGCTCCAGAAGTGTTCTGGGAGTGGAATGACATGTCCAAGAGTGGAATGACAGCCCCAGGGTGCTCCAGGAGTGTTCTGGGACAGGAATGAGAGGCCACGGAGTGGAATGACAGCCCCAGGGTGCTCCAGAAGTGTTCTGGGACTGGAATGACATGTCCCAGAGTGGAATGACAGCCCCAGGCTGCAGCAGGAGTGTTCTGGGACTGGAATGAGAGGCCACTGAGTGGAATGACAGCCCCAGGGTGCAGCAGGAGTGTTCTGGGACTGGAATGACATGTCCCAGAGTGGAATGACAGCCCCAGGGTGCTCCAGGAGTGTTCTGGGACTGGAATGAGATGCCCCGGAGTGGAATGACAGCCCCAGGCTGCATCAGGAGTATTCTGGGACTGGAATGACATGTCCCAGAGTGGAATGACAGCCCCAGGGTGTTCCATGAGTGTTCTGGGACTGGAATGACATGTCCCAGAGTGGAATGACAGCCCCAGGGTGTAGCAGGAGTGTGCAGGGACAGGAATGAGAGGCCACGGAGTGGAATGACAGCCCCAGGGTGTAGCAGGAGTGTGCAGGGACAGGAATGAGAGGCCACGGAGTGGAATGACAGCCCCAGGGTGCAGCAGGAGAGTGCAGGGACAGGAAGGAGAGGCCACGAAGTGGAATGACAGCCTCAGGGTGCTCCAGAAGTGTTCTGGGACTGGAATGACATGTCCCAGAGTGGAATGACAGCCCCAGGGTGCTCCAGGAGTGTTCTGGGACAGGAATGAGAGGCCACGGAGTGGAATGACAGCCCCAGGGTGCTCCAGAAGTGTTCTGGGACTGGAATGAGAGGCCACGGAGTGGAATGACAGCCCCAGGATGCAGCAGGAGTGTTCTGGGACTGGAATGAGAGGCCACGGAGTGGAATGACAGCCCCAGGGTGCAACAGGAGAGTGTAGGGACAGGAATGAGAGGCCACGGAGTGGAATGACAGCCCCAGGGTGCTCCAGAAGTGTTCTGGGAGTGGAATGATATGTCCAAGAGTGGAATGACAGCCCCAGGGTGCTCCAGGAGTGTTCTGGGACAGGAATGAGAGGCCACGGAGTGGAATGACAGCCCCAGGGTGCTCCAGAAGTGTTCTGGGACTGGAATGACATGTCCCAGAGTGGAATGACAGCCCCAGGCTGCAGCAGGAGTGTTCTGGGACTGGAATGAGAGGCCACGGAGTGGAATGACAGCCCCAGGGTGCTCCAGAAGTGTTCTGGGACTGGAATGACATGTCCAAGAGTGGAATGACAGCCCCAGGGTGCTCCAGGAGTGTTCTGGGACAGGAATGAGAGGCCACGGAGTGGAATGACAGCCCCAGGGTGCTCCAGAAGTGTTCTGGGACTGGAATGACATGTCCCAGAGTGGAATGACAGCCCCAGGCTGCAGCAGGAGTGTTCTGGGACAGGAATGAGAGGCCACGGAGTGGAATGACAGCCCCAGGGTGCAACAGGAGAGTGTAGGGACAGGAATGAGAGGCCACGGAGTGGAATGACAGCCTCAGGGTGCTCCAGAGGTGTTCTGGGAGTGGAATGACATGTCCAAGAGTGGAATGACAGCCCCAGGGTGCTCCAAGAGTGTTCTAGGACAGGAATGAGAGGCCACGGAGTGGGAATGACAGCCCCAGGGTGCTCCAGAAGTGTTCTGGGACTGGAATGACATGTCCCAGAGTGGAATGACAGCCCCAGGCTGCAGCAGGAGTGTTCTGGGACTGGAATGAGAGGCCACGGAGTGGAATGACAGCCCCAGGGTGCAGCAGGAGTGTGCAGGGACAGGAATGAGAGGCCACGGAGTGGAATGACAGCCCCAGGGTGCTGCAGGAGTGTTCGGGGACTGGAATGACATGTCCCAGAGTGGAATGAGAGCCCCAGGGTGTTCCAGGAGTGTTCTGGGACTGGAATTACATGTCCCAGAGTGGAATGAGAGCCCCAGGGTGCTCCAGGAGTGTTCTGGGACTGGAATGACAATGTCCCAGAGTGGAATGACAGCCCTAGGGTGCAGCAGGAGAGTTCTGGGACTGGAATGACATGTCCCAGAGTGGAATGACAGCCCCAGGGTGCTGCAGGAGTGTCCTGGGACTGGAGTGAGGGACCACTCAGTGGAATGACAGCCCCAAGGTGGAGCAGGACTGTTCTGGGAATGGAATGAGAGACCAGGGAGTGGAATGACAGCCCCTTGGGGGTAGCAGGAGTGTTCTGGGACTGGAATGACAGGCCCTTGAGTGGAATGACAGCCCCTGGGGGTAGCAGGAGTGTTCTGGGACTGGAATTACAGGCCCTAGAGTGGAATGAGAGCCCCTGGGGGTAGTAGGAATGTTCTGTGACTATAATGACAGGCCCCAGAGTGGAATGACAGCCCGTGGTGGTAGCCAGAGTGGTCTTGGAGTGGAATGACTGTCCCAGGGGGTGATAGGAGTGTTCTGGAACTCGAATGGGAGACCACTAAGTGGAATGACTGCCCCTGATAGTATTCTGGGAAAGGAATGACAGGCTCCAGCGTGGATTGACAGTCCCTCGAAGTAGCAGGAGTCTTATGGGCCTGGAATGACAGACTCCAGAGTGGAAGGAGAGACCCTGGGTGTACAGGCAGTTCTGTGCAACTGGATTTGTAAAGTGTAGAGTGAAATACTTTACATTTAAATATTCCTGGAATGTGTGTAGGTATCACCAGATTACCTCCATCTCTGCTGCTTTGTTTCCTTACAAATTCACGAGGTTGATGGGAGCCGCCTCCTCCATTGTCAATTATAAATCTTGCCCTTGCCTTCTCCCTCTACCAGTTCCAGTGTCCAGTTCTGGTGCCTTCTTTATCACTATGTTCCTTTTCCATGTCACACTCTGCCTGAGTTCTTTGCACACTGTTGTCTACTCTTTTGACCACTGACCCAGAGAACCCCCTCCATGGTCTCTGTGAAATATCCCAACCTGTAGTCTAGGTTGGGGGTCCCTAACCTTTTGAGCCTGCGGCACCTTTGTAATTCTGATACAGTGTGCTGAATGCAGATGAAAAATGTCTGCTGCAGGAGGTGGAGCTAACCAGGAACGGATGGCCACAGCATACCTTCAGTCACATCGTGACAATCCTTTTTTTTTTAAGCGCCCCTAAAAGAGGCATTTTTTTTTTTTTTTAGACAAGAACGTTACAACATTACACTACAAACACACAATACATTAAGACTACACACAAAACACAACATACGACATTTAACATTCACGGGGGTTACAATTTTTATAACACTCCATCCGTTTAAATTTCCTCCTACCTTGCCACCCCTTGTTACTAATAATCTTTTACTTCTGTATCCTCAAATACTATCTTTCTACCTTATCCACTTCTAATTTAACATATAGGGTTAATAATACTCAATACTTATTATTTCTCTCCATCCTTCCCTCTCTGATCATACCACTCATAGAAGCGTTGCCACGTATTTATGAAGGCTGATTCATCATGTCCTTTTATCATCAAAGTCAATTTATCCATTTCTGCTTCTTCCATTATCTTCTCAATCAACTCTTGTTTGGTTGGTACCACCGTGGATCGCCAATATTTCGCATACAGAATCCTAGCCACAGTCATTATATATATTATCAAGTATCTCTCTTCTCTCTGTACATCTTTTGGAAGTATATCCAACAACAACACCTCTGGTTTGAACAGAAGAGTACCTTTTATAATTTTCTTTGTCATTTCATGCACCCATATCCACTACTTTTTTGTCACCTCACATGTCCACCACATATGATACAATTACCCTGTCTTTGCATTACATTTCCAACACTTATTAGAACATTTCTCATCATATTTTGCCAGCTTATCCAGCGTGATATACCACCTATACAACATTTTATACATATTTTCTCTATACGAGACCGCCCTAGTTATTTTCACATTCATTTTCCATATTTGGTCCCACTGATCTAATTCAATGCTATAACCAAAGTTCTGCGCCCATTGGATCATATTGCTTTTCACCATTTCGTCTACCATATAATCAGCCAACAACAATGAATACATTTTTTAAAGAAACTTCTCTTCCAGCTCATAAAATATTTTTTCTAAATCTGTTAATGTCTTCTCAAACCCTATTTTCTTATCTCTTTTATACCTTGATTGAATCTGAACTTTGTGCCACCAACTGATATCCTCATCCAATTCCAACTCCCCCTTTGCATTTATAATGTCCAGATATCTTGGTGGGGGATTTTCACAATACAACCTAGGTAAAGTCACTGCTTCAACCGGGGCTACCAGCCTTGAGATTTTGGTAAACCACCTCCTCCGGATAGTCTCCCATACTCTACAGAGTGCATCTCATATCCAGTATTGTCTAAAATATTTTCTTGATGCCACTTTCTCATCCCACAGAAAAGTGTGCCAGCCTTCCAAAAGGTCGTGGCCTTCCAACTTTAAAAGTCTTCTATCTTCCAGCATTACCCATTCCTTAATCCATGCCAAAGCTCCGGTTTTATAATACAATGTCCAATTAGGTAAACCAAACCCTCCTCTTTCTTTCGAGTCTTGTAATGCTTTGAGCCTAATTCTTGCTCTCTTCCTCTGCCAGACAAACTTAGTGGTAATTTGCTCCAACTCTTTCAAAATTGCCAAGCTCTTCAAAACAGGAATCATTTGAAACAAGAATATCCATCTTGGTAAAATATTCATCTTTATCAAAGCAATTCTTCCCATTAGTGAAAACTTTAAATTTTCCCATTTTTCCAAATCTTGTTTCGTTGCTCTCAATAGTTCTTTATAATTATCTTCTTGTAACGAACTGCACCTGTTCATCAATTTAATTCCTAAATATTTTACCTTCGTACAGAGTTTATATCCCGATTCTTCTTGTAGACACTCTCTCTGTTCCAGTGTCATGTTTTTAGTTAAAATTTTTGTCTTAGCCAGATTTATCTTTAATCCTGCCACTTGCCCATAGTCTTTCAATATCTTATTCAACTCCGTAATTGATAATCTGGGTTCCTCCAATATAAACGCAAGATCATCTGCATAGGCCAATAGTTTGTATTGTTCTCCTTGCATATTCAGGCCCTTCACATCTGGATTCTGTCTTATCTCCTCTGTTACCACCTCCAGAGCAAAGATATATAACAGCGGTGATAGGGGACAGCCTTGCCTCGTACCTTTCTGTATCTGAAATTGCTCAGTCCGTTCCCCATTTACCATAACTGCTGCTCTTTGCTTTGAATAAATGGCTTGAATTGTTTGGATGAATTGCTCTCCCGCTTTAACCTTCTTAAATGTTTCTATTATAAACATCCAGTCCAGGTTGTCAAAGGTCTTCTCTGCATCTTACTGTTAGTTTCTATTTTGAAGTCAATAATCTAACCGCAACAATCCGGCTTTTTGGCCTTTTTAAGCTGTTTAACTGCACTTTTTCCGCTCCAATGTTAGTACAACAGATACAGCACGATCATGCGCTTCATCGGATGTTGTTTATATTCGGCCAAAACGCGTCTCCGGTGAGCAATTTTAAAAGTTACCTTCAAAGTCCGTGTCTTGTTATAGCAGTGTTTCCTTAATGTCAGTTTCCGTAGAATGTTCTGGAGGTCTGGGTCATGCGTTCTTATGTTGAGATTTCAACTCGATAGGGTCTTGTAGAAATTTTCCGAAGTGCCTTCTCTGGGGGAGGGGATCAAGGCTGGTCGCGACGCTCTTTAAAGCCCCGCTATCAGCCGATCTCAACTCTCTCTCAGGCCAAGCTCGATGCCAGTCACCCCCCTGCCTGGGGGGTCTGCGGAGGGCTATAGAAAGCCCACCCTGTCGTCAAGACCCTTCGTATGCTCTGGGAGCTCAGAGAGCAAAGCCAGAACACGTCAGGACTCCATGAATCCCAGACCGCAAGAACTACAGTGGAAAAGTACTATAGCTGCGGCAGCAGAAATCGGCAAAACAGGAAGTGACTTCAGACCAGACAAGTAATCGTCCTAGAGAAGACTAAGGAGGCCGGAAGAAGGGAAGAAATCAAGAACAAGGGGGACCATTAAGACTGCCGGACAGGAAGTGAGTACCCGGAAGAACCATTTACCATAGAGAAACTGCGCCCGCCATTTTGGGAAGGTCAAAAAAATTTTCTTTGATTTTAAACGAAAGACTTAATAGAAAAAAGTGGAATTAATGCGATTTAGGTGGGCACAAGAAGGACTTTGATTTAGAGTGGATTGGAGGAAAAATTTTGAACAACGGCGTACGACCTGCGGCAACGACAGAGGGCAAATTCTTGGTCCTCCCCGAAAATGGCTGGGAAAGAGGAAAAAAAGCTACAGAGTATGATGGATGCTATGGAGAAACGGGTGATGGACGCGATTTTGAAGTTGGAAAAGACTGTAATAACAGAAGTAACAGAGCTGAAAAAAGAAATGTCTGGAATCACAAAAGAGATACAGACGTTGACTAAAAGAGCAGATGAGATGGATGTAAGGGTGAAGAGAGTAGCATCTAATATAGCTGATGTTACTATAGAAACAGATAAAGTGAATGTGATGGTCCAATATAATGCAATGATTAACCACATGAGATTCAGGGGGATCCCTGAAGACAAGAATGAAGACATCCATTCAGTTATGGTAGATGCTGTAGCAGACTTTTTTGAAAATGGAAGAGGAGAAAGTGGCGGCACAGATTAGATGTGGTATACAGAGTCAACTCTGCGATTGCGCAAAGGGAAAAACTACCCAGCGATGTAATTGTCCAGTTTATATCTAAAAAGCTGAAGGAAGATTTGTTTAAGCAACAATTTCAGGAAGATTTCACAATTGACAACAAGAAAATCATGGTCCTAAAGGAACTACCCAGAGCAATGCTTCAGGATAGACGACTCTTCAAAGATCTGATCGACAAACTGAAAACAGAGGGCATAAGATATAGATGGGAAATTCCTAAAGGTGTCAGTTTTTCGTTTAAACAGAAGAGAGTCACCATCAAGTCAGTTGAGCAAATGACCAGATTCATCAATGATAATTTTAAAGACTCTGATAAATAATCATAAAACCAACATGGAGAGTCAAATAATTTCATGGAATGTTAATGGATTGAACTCACCACAAAAAAGAAAAAAATGTCAGACTTTGGTTGGAAAAACAAAAATGCGATATTGTTTGTCTGCAAGAAACTCACATTAAAAAATCTGATGCCAAATTTTTGATTCAAAAAAGACTAGGAGAGGAATTTTACTCACTCTCCTCTCAAAAGAAAAAGGGAGTTGTTACATATATCAAAAAGGAGTTGGAACCAAAAGAAATTTTTAAAGATAATGAAGGGAAATTTTTAGCAGTAGAAGCTATGCTGCAGAATAAAAAGACATTAATTGTTAACATTTATGCTCCCAATGGTGCGAAGGAAATTTTTTTTCAGGATTTGTGGGAACAGCTACGACAGTTGACCTATGAGCAAATGATTTTAATGGGTGATTTTAATGGTACTGTTGACAATGTTGTTGATAGAAAATCTAAAAAAAGGAATTGATGCCATGGGCAAACTTCCTAAAGTATTTTTTCAATTGACTAAACATGAGCACCTGGCAGATGTTTGGAGAGTTAAAAATCCCAGGGATAGAGAGTACTCTTTTTATTCATCAAGACATGAATCCTTTTCAAGGATAGATATGATGTGGATGACAGAGAATTTAATCTTGCAAACACGTAAAATTGAAATACTACCTAGGACTCTTTCTGACCACAGTCCGATAAAATGGTCAACATATGTTAAGAGGAAAAAATTTCGATGGCGACTCAATGAAGATTTGTTGGACAAGCAAAATATTGTGGACAAAATAAGGACAGAAACCCAAACATACTTTCAATTGAACCTAAATAAGAGTGTACAGACGCAAACGGTATGGGAAGCCTACAAGGCTGTGATGAGAGGACATCTGATTGCAATTAATAATAATGAAAAGAAACAACAAATGAAAATAGACAAAGAAATTATGGAGAATATTCGGAAAAAAGAAATAGAACTTAAGAAAAGGCCTGGCAAAAGAAAATTTTGAGAGAATTGAGGATTTTAAGGGAGCAATATGAGGCAAGGCTGAACAAAGAAGTATTTTGGAACTTGAAAAAATTGCAACAGAAATCCTTTGAAGGTGCAAACAAACCTGGCAAATATTTAGCATGGCAATTAAAGAAAAGAAGAGAGAATAAAACAATCACTTGCTTGAAAGATGGAAATAAAGAAATTTCAGACCCAGGAGGAATCAGGAGGGAATTTTATAAATATTACGCAAATCTCTTTCAAGTGAAGCAAGCGGATCCTCAAAAAATGTTGGATTACCTATCTAAAGTTAACTTGATACAACCAAACCCTGAAATGAAAACATCTTTAAATGCTGTAATAACTAAAGAAGAAATTAGTAGAGCAATAGCTGAGGCAAAAATCTCTAAAGTTCCAGGCCCGGATGGCTTTTCAGCTAAATTTTATAAAAAATTTCATGAAGACTTGGTTCCGGTGTTGGAGATTCTTCTAAACGAAATTAGAAAGACAGGGAAGATTCCGGATTCCTGGAATGAAGCTGCAATCACCTTAATTCCTAAAGAAGCGCAAGATTTAACAAATGTAAACAACTATCGGCCCATTTCATTATTGAACAACGATTATAAGATCTTTGGAAAAATATTGGCAGAACGCCTTAAAAAGTTTTTGAAGGACACTATTGTTGAAGATCAAGCTGGATTTTTACCAAATAGACAAATTAAAGACAATATGAGGGTTGTCTTGGACGCAATTGAGTATTATGATAAACACCCTGAAAAAGAAGTTGCTTTTTTATTTTTGGATGCAGAGAAGGCTTTTGATAATCTGAATTGGGAATTTATGTTTAAAGTGTTCGAGAAATCCTTGATGGGCGCAGAATTTATAAGAATGATTCAATCGATATATAAAGATCAAAAAGCTTCAGTGATTGTGAATGCAGAATCAACAGATGTGTTCCGGGTAAGAAAAGGTACTAGACAGGGATGTCCCCTGTCACCATTGTTATTTATCTGGATTTTGGAGATTTTGCTACAAGCGGTTAGAGATGATAATAACATAAAAGGTTTGAATATTGGAGGTTTTTCATTTAAATTAAGGGCATTTGCGGATGATATCATGTTTATTGTCGAAGATCCTGTTGATAATATGCCTAAGGTATTTGAAAAAGTGAAAGAGTTTGGCGACCTTGCAGGGTTTTATGTTAACAAAAATAAATCTAAGATATTGTGTAAAAATATGATTGGTTCAAAGCAACAAATGTTACAAAATGTGACAGAATGTGAAGTGGTTAAAAAGGTTAAATATTTGGGAGTCGAAATCACAATGAAAAATATAGATCTGTTTAAAAACAACTATGAAAAACTGTGGGGTTCGATAAAGAGTGATCTAGAAAAATGGGAAAAATTAAGACTATCTCTTCTTGGAAAAATTGCCGTTGTTAAAATGAATGTATTGCCCAGGTTAATGTTTTTGTTTCAGACAATACCGATTGTAAAGGATGGGAAAGTGTTGGTCAAATGGCAAAGAGAAATCATCTGGGCAGGAAAGAAGCCAAGAATTAAAATGAAGATAATGTATGATACTAAAGACAGAGGTGGCTTCCAAGTTCCGAATTTGCGTTTGTATCATGAAGCTGTATGTATGTCTTGGTTATCTGATTGGATCCATTTGGAAAATAGAAAGCTGTTAGCTCTTGAGGGACACGATTGCAGATTTGGCTGGCATGCCTATCTTTGGTATGGGAAAAATAAAGTGGATTCTATGTTTAAGCATCATTATGTAAGGAGGACATTGTTTGATGCATGGTCCAGGTATAGGGATAAAATTTCGGATGAGAGGCCTTTGTGGATTGTTCCAACTGCTGTTATACATCTGTTTTCTGAACATAAAGGTCATGACTGGTTGAAATATCAGGAACTATTGCAAAAAGAAGGGGAAAATTATGTTTTAAAACCAAACAATGAATTAGAATTTGAATATGGTTGGTTACAATATTGTCAAATAAAAGATATTTATAAAAAAGATTGTAAAGAGTTTGGCTTTAGAGCCATTAATGATGAATTTGAAAATCTATGGTTGAATAGAGAGCGGAAAATGATCTCAAAGATGTATAAAACTTTGTTGACTGTATATACCCTAGACGAAACTGTAAAGGAGCAAATGATAAAGTGGGCCATAAATATGAACAAAGAAATCTCTATGGAATCATGGGAATTTTTGTGGAAAAGATCTTTTAAAATGTCTACTTGTATCAATGTAAAAGAGAACTGTTATAAGATGATGTACAGATGGTACATGACACCAAAAAAGATTGCTAATATTTGTATGCATAAGAACTTGAGTAACAAATGTTGGAAATGTAAAAAATAGAGGGTTCTTTTTATCATATGTGGTGGTCATGTGATAAAGCGAAAATATATTGGTCTAATATTCATTGTGTGATGCAGAAAATATTAAAAACCCCAATTGAGAGAAAGCCAGAACTTTTTCTCCTCGGTTTGACAATGGAAAAAATTCCACAAGAAAAAAGGACATTGCTATGGTACATGATTACATCGGCGAGAATGGCCTTTGCTCAGCAATGGAAAATGGGGAAAATACCAGATATACATGACTGGTTGAGAAAACTGCTATTTTTAGCGGAAATGGACAAAATGACAAAGAAGCTAAATGGACAAATGGCAGAACAGTATACAAAAGAATGGGAAGGGCTGAAACTGTATCTAGAAACTGAATATAGAATGAAGGGGAAAATATATAACTTGGATACGTTTGGATATTGAACGTGAAGTGAAACGAATTTGGAATTGTATTATACTGTTATTTGAGAATATGAAGTAATGGTAGAGGTTTTATATAATGTGTTACCTGGTTTGACAATGCATATAAGTTTAAACTTGATTATCATTTCATATATCTTTGTTTGTTATTAGCAGTGTTGGAAGCCTATTAGGGGGTGGGGGGGATGGGTTGGGGATCTTTTTTTCTGAAATTGTATTGGTACCGTTATTGAAAATGTTGACTGTTTATTTCCAATAAAAAAATTTTGTTCAAAAAAAAAAAAAAGGTCTTCTCTGCATCTATAAAAATCATCACCATTTCTTTTTCTGGGTGTGCTTCATAATATTCCAACACATTCAATAACCACCTTACATCGTGACAATCCTGTATGGTGGGACAGATTCTGACAAATGAACAGTTTTAAAAATCTACACAGCCGATCAGATCTCAAATGGATATTTAGAAGACCTGCTAGAATACAGTAGCACTAGTCTAAATTCCATTCATTCACTTGGCCCCTTCTGGGCTAAACCAATCTGAGAAACAGAAACTGAAAGCAAATGATAGAAAGTTCCCTCTGAGGTCTGACTAGGAGTTCTTTGGTCATCTATTTGATCGTGTTTCACAGTAAAGATTGGTGGTTTGAGTTTGCTGTACTTCTGTCTTACTAAAATGGCAACTGAGACACACATGGGTATACGTTTAGAATGCCAGCCATATATTACTGATCGGAGGACCCAGCTTACACTGGATGAAGTGCTTCTGATTTTGAGAAAAGAAGATCTTGATGAAAGCAGGATAATCACATTGCCACCTGTGCTACCAAAGGGAGGTGAGGTATATGTATATTGTCCCTGTTCCTCTGAACCGAAACACCACCTTGATTTCCGCTTTGATCAGTACAGATGGATATCAAAAGGGTCAAACTTCCATCGTGGATGTAAACATCCACCATCTGTGCTTAAAAGGTATTATTATCTGAAAGACCCAAATGGTTTCAGGAAAGACTCATTGGCTAGTTTTACAAAGCATGTGTATTGCTTAAGGGAGCTAAGAGATTCTAGGCCACGGTATGTTATCCATTACCTAGGTGATGAAAGCTTGTACCAGCCTTCATGTCATGGAAATAGGAAATCTTCCAACAAGCCTTTTGTAGGCACGATGAGACAGGTGTTTGAGGAAGTGGAAAGTGCATTTGAGTTACACAAAGAGCCAATTAAGGTATACAAACATCTGCAAAGCACAAAATCTCAGGATGCTTCCATCAAGTATATGCCTGTTGATCGTCCAGTAAATCTCAAACAGGTACAAAATGTGTCATACAGGCAGAAACAGAAAAAACGCATCAGCAATGATGAAGTGTTTAGCATTGTGGAACTTTCTGTCCATCTTGATTCATTTGTCACCAAATTTATGCTGCTGTCTGACCTCACTATCTCATTTGGACATCCAGACCTCATAAAACAAGCGTGTGCTCTTCTTTCCTTATCCAGTGAGGATGATAGCTTACCCCAGCTTGTCTCATATGATACTACCTTTAAACTTGGGGATTTCTATTTGTCTCCCATAGTGATGAGAAATATCACATTGAAAGGTGATCCAGTATTCCCTTTGGCTTTCCTGCTTCATAAGAAGAAATTTATGTCATATCATCAAGATTTCCTGTGTGAAATACTTACAAAATTGAGTCCAGATAATATGAAGAACATACCATTTGTGACTGATAGAGAAAGGGGCATTGTGCAGCCTTTGCAAAAGAACTTCCCACAAATCCCAAATGTATATTGCAGAAATCATATTATGAGAGATGTCAGCACTTGGATTAAAAAGCATGGAGGGAATAACAATGATCTTAAGGTTTTAAAAGACCACATTGCACTACTGTTGAATTCAGAATCACAGGAAGAATATCAACACAAGTATGAACAGTACAGCATCCTGTGGAGCCAGCCTTTCAAACAATACTTTGATAAGGAACTAAAGGACAGCATACCAAAACATGCAGCCAAGTTTTTTACTCAAAAATTTGCAGCCTTCAGAAATGATGTAACAGCAACCAACAACATCTGCGAAAGTATAAACAGGGTCATAAAGAATGAACTGGATTGGAAGGAAATGCCCGCAGACTGCTTGGTACTTGCTATGTATTATATGCAAACTTTTTTTCTTTATGAGTTTGAACGGGCAAATTGCGGTCTTGGAAATTATTCACTCAAGGACCAGTTTTCCCACTTGCAAAAAACAACAGGAGAGTCACAATTTCCACCTTTCTATGCTCTGGAAGCAATTGTTGACAATATAAAATCAAGTAAGCCCCCTCCAAAGAAAGGTGTGGAAAAGGCTGAGGGTTACAGAAAAAGTCAAACTTCCCTGGCCCAGCTCTGTATAGACTCTGGGGGAGTTGCCCTCTGCCCTCAGAGTGCTACCTTTACTGTAAGAGAAGTCAACAGCAGCAAAGTGCAGGCTGTGAAACTCCTTCCAGAACCTGCCGTCTGTTCCTGTGCCAGTACTGGTCGCTGTTACCATATTATTGCAGCTGCAATGTCAATAGGCTATGTGGAGAAAGCTGATAGACAAACTTATTCTCTGTCCACACTTCTGAAAAAAAGGAAAGGCAGATCTCAAAAATCAGGAAGAAAAAAGGCAAGAGTGGGGGACTATGATTATAGCATTGTACCAGCAGCTGATTCAGTTCTGGGCTCATCACAACATGAAACTGCTGAGTTTGGCAGGGCTGAGAATAACGAGAGTACATTGGCTATTTCAGAAATTGAGAGAACACAGACTCCAGGTTCTCCATTACACAATGCATTGCCAACACATTCAACTCCAAAACCAAAAAGGAGTTTAAAACAAGGTGAGAAGCCGCAGGATCCTTGGAATCAAGCAACCACAGAAATGGACAGAAATTTGTTTAACAGCATACCTTCCAGTATCAGAGAATCACTGAAGCCTGGAGGATGGCTCTGTGATGAGGCCATAGAGGAAGCCATTACCAATTTCATCTGCCAAAGAAATCTAAGTGAAAAGATTTTACTCTGTCCAACATATATATATAAAAGTGTGGCTCTGGGCAAACCCAATATTTTTTATTCATTTCTAGATTCCACAATGGCTTTCAACAAGGACATTTTACTCCTTCCTTTCAACACCGATTTATACTCCACTGGACTTCATTGGGTACTGGGCATAATAATATTCAAGACGAGAGAAATTATCATTGTTGATTCAGCAAAAGATTGGGAGCGATCACAGAGCCATGGAAACATCTTGTTGTCAACTGCTGCAGCATGTCACCAAATAGCAGGTGTTCCTTTTAGGCATGCAGAGTGGAAGACACTGTTATGTGCAGACACAGTTCAACAGAACAATTCTTATGACTGTGGAGTATACACAACATTGAATGCCTATAGTGTGATTTCAGGAGAAGAGTATGGTCCCTTATGCAGTGAGCGTGCAAGAAACTGGATAGGAGTAAACGTTGGTTTGCACAGGAACTGCAAATGCAGGAGGAACACAAAACAAAAACAGTTTCCAGGTTCCTACCAGAAATTACACCATCAACTTCTTTCCATGGATACCAAAGTGCGCATACAGGAACAACCTCTGCTACGGTACCTTTTGTCATTATCTGATAAAGATACCAGCAGATGGTCAATCTGCCCAGAGGAGTCATGCCAGGGCAACTTCACGCCAGAAGACTGCATGGTGTTCTGCTGCAGCTGCAGACACTGGTATCATGCAGCTTGCCTACCACCAGCTGCAATCAAACTGCCAACATATTTTATTTGCAAACTGTGCATGCAGTAGGGGAAATATTAAACAAGTTTTGTTCAACAGTTAATACTGTATGGTCAAATTTGCATTTGTGAATCCTTCTTGTAATTGCCATACTGAACAAAGGGTAGGAGGATGTGTTGAGATGTGGAAGCCAGGGGTGACAAAGGAAAGGCAGGAAGCAGAGAACTGTTTGCCTGTGCCTGAGACAAGCCAGAGGGAATCAGAGTACATGTGAGGATGGGTAAATGGTGTCACGTGCTATAAAGAGCTGGGATATTAAATCTTCATACATTAAAGAACACCACCTAGAACAGGGGTCCCCACTGTGGTGCACGTAGGTAGTATGGCACCTGCCGGCACTATTCCTTGACCCCACCAAAGTGTTTTAACAAAGTGGGTGAGGACAGGTGGGACTTTTGCCAACCAATGCTTCTGAGTAAGTAAGGCTCCTAAGTAAGCTCAATAGTCATGGGATAAAAGGACAAGTCCTCTTGTGGATCAAAAACTGGCTTATAAATAGGAAACAGAGAGTGAGTATAAATGGGAAACTTTCCCAGTGGAGGGTGGTAAGTAGTGGGGTATCACAGGGATCGATACTTGGTCCGATGCTTTTTAACTTGTTTATTAACGATTTTGAATTGGGAGTAAGCAGTGAAGTGGCTAAATTTGCAGATGACACGAAGTTGTTCAGGGTGGTGACAACCAGGGAAGATTGTGAGGCACTCCAAAGGGATCTGTCAAGGATGAGTTAGTAGGCGGCAACATGGCAAATGGGATTCAATGTGGCCAAGTGCAAAGTGATGCACATTAGAGCCAAAAATCCTAAATATAAATAGACATTGATGGGATCTGAACTGGTAGAGACTGACCAAGAGAGAGATCTTGGAGTCGTAGTAGATAACTCAATGAAAATGTCTAGACAGTGTGTAACTGCAATAAAGAAGGCCAACGCTATGCTGGGGATTATTAGGAAGGGAATTAAAAACAAATCAGCCGGTATCATCATGCCCCTGTATAAATCATTGGTGCAACCTCATTTGGAATACTGTGTACAGTTCTGGTCACCACACCTCAAAAAGGATATTATAGCCTTGAAAAAAGTGCAGAAAAGGGCAACTAGAATGATAAAAGGGTTGGAACACCTTCCCTATGAAGAAAGGTAAAAACGCTTGGGGCTCTTTAGCTTGGAGAAACGACGGCTGAGGGGTGACATGATCGAGATTTATAAGATTATGCATGGGATAGAGCAGGTTGAGAAAGAGGTACTTTTCTCCCTTTCTCACAATACAAGAACTCGTGGGCACTCCAAGAAATTGCTGAGCAGTCGGATTAGAACAGAGTAAAAGGAAGTCACTGACAGGAGGTGGTGGCAGCTACAAGCATAGACAGTTTCAAGAGGGAATTAGATAAACATATGGAGCAGAGGTCCATCAGTAGCTATTAGCCACAAGGTATAGATAGGAACTCTCAGTCTGGGGCAGGTGACGCACTCTATTCTTGGTGCTGGAGGGGGCAGCAGTGGGAGGGCTTCTAGAGTTCTGGCCCCACTGCTGGACCTCCTGATGGCACCTGGTATTTTTGGCCACTGTGTGACAGAGTGTTGGACTAGATGGGCCATTGGCCTGATTCAACATTGGCTTCTCTTATGTTCTTATGATTGGCTGTGCAGATTTTAAAAATTGTTCATTTGGCAGTAGCTGCCCCCAGATTACGAAGTTCATCACGATGTGACTGAAGGTATGCTGTGGCCATCCGTTCCTGGTTAGCTCCACCTCCTGCAGCAGACATTTTTCATCTGCATTCAGCACACTGTATCAGAATTACAAAGGTGCCGCAGGCTCAAAAAGGTTGGGGACCCCCAACCTAGACTACAGGTTGGGATATTTCACAGAGACCATGGAGGGGTTCTCTGGGTCAGTGGTCAAAAGAGTAGACAACAGTGTGCAAAGAACTCAGGCAGAGTGTGACATGGAAAAGGAACATAGTGATAAAGAAGGCACCAGAACTGGACACTGGAACTGGTAGAGGGAGAAGGCAAGGGCAAGATTTATAATTGACAATGGAGGAGGCGGCTCCCATCAACCTCGTGAATTTGTAAGGAAACAAAGCAGCAGAGATGGAGGTAATCTGGTGATACCTACACACATTCCAGGAATATTTAAATGTAAAGTATTTCACTCTACACTTTACAAATCCAGTTGCACAGAACTGCCTGTACACCCAGGGTCTCTCCTTCCACTCTGGAGTCTGTCATTCCAGGCCCATAAGACTCCTGCTACTTCGAGGGACTGTCAATCCACGCTGGAGCCTGTCATTCCTTTCCCAGAATACTCTCAGGGGCAGTCATTCCACTTAGTGGTCTCCCATTCGAGTTCCAGAACACTCCTATCACCCCCTGGGACAGTCATTCCACTCCAAGACCACTCCGGCTACCACCACGGGCTGTCATTCCACTCTGGGGCCTGTCATTATAGTCACAGAACATTCCTACTACCCCCAGGCGCTCTCATTCCACTCTAGGGCCTGTAATTCCAGTCCCAGAACACTCCTACTACCCCCAGGGGCTGTCATTCCACTCTAGGGCCTGTCATTCCAGTCCCAGAACACTCCTGCTACCCCCAAGGGGCTGTCATTCCACTCCCTGGTCTCTCATTCCATTCCCAGAACAGTCCTGCTCCACCTTGGGGCTGTCATTCCACTGAGTGGTCCCTCATTCCAGTCCCAGAACTCTCCTGCTGCACCCTGGGGCTGTCATTACACTCTGGGACATGTCATTACAGTCCCAGAACACTCCTGGAGCACCCTGGGGCTCTCATTCCACTCTGGGACATGTCATTCCAGTCCCAGAACACTCCTGGAACGCCCTGGGGCTCTCATTCCACTCTGGGACATGTCATTCCAGTCCCCGAACACTCCTGCAGCACCCTGGGGCTGTCATTCCACTCCGTAGCCTCCCATTCCTGTCCCTGAACACTCCTGCTGCACCCTGGGGCTGTCATTCCATTCCGTGGCCTCTCATTCCTGTCCCTGCACACTCCTTCAGCACCCTGGGGCTGTCATTCCACTCCGTGGCCTCTCATTCCTGTCCCTGCACACTCCTGCTGCACCCTTGGGCTGTCATTCCACTCTGGGACATGTCATTGCAGTCCCAGAACACTCCTGGAGCACCCTGGGGCTGTCATTCCACTCTGGGACATGTCATTGCAGTCCCTGCACACTCCTGCTGCACCCTGGGGCTGTCATTCCACTCTGGGACATGTCATTGCAGTCCCAGAACACTCCTGAAGCACCCTGAGGCTGTCATTCCACTCTGGGACATGTCATTCCAGTCCCCGAATACTCCTGCTGCAGCCTGGGGCTGTCATTCCACTCTGGGACATGTCATTCCAGTCCCAGAACACTTCTGGTGCACCCTGGGGCTGTCATTCCACTCCGTGGCCTCTCATTCCTGTCCCAGAACACTCCTGGAGCACCCTGGGGCTGTCATTCCACTCTGGGACATGTCATTGCAGTCCGAGAACACTCCTGAAGCACCCTGAGACTGTCATTCCACTCTGGGACATGTCATTGCAGTCCCAGAACACTCCTGAAGCACCCTGAGGCTGTCATTCCACTCTGGGACATGTCATTCCAGTCCCCGAATACTCCTGCTGCAGCCTGGGGCTCTCATTCCACTCTGGGACATGTCATTCCAGTCCCTGCACACTCCTGCTGCACCCTGGGGCTGTCATTCCACTCTGGGACATGTCATTGCAGTCCCAGAACACTCCTGGAGCACCCTGGGGCTGTCATTCCACTCTGGGACATGTCATTCCAGTCCCAGAACACTCCTGGAGCACCCTGGGGCTGTCATTCCACTCTGGGATATGTCATTCCAGTCCCAGAACACTCCTGCTGCCCCCAAGGGGCTGTCATTCCACTTTGGGACATGTCATTCCAGTCCCTGCACTCTCCTGGTGCACCTTGGGGCTGTCATTCCACTCCGTGGCCTCTCCTTCCTGTCCCTGCACTCTCCTGCTGCACCCTGCGGCTGTCATTCCACTTCGTGGCCTCTCCTTCCTGTCCCTGCACTCTCCTGCTGCACCCTGGGGCTGTCATTCCACTCCGTGGCCTCTCATTCCTCTCCCTGCACTCTCCTGCTGCACCCTGGGGCTGTCTTTCCACTTCGTGGCCTCTCCTTCCTGTCCCTGCACTCTCCTGCTGAACCCTGGGGCTGTCATTCCACTCCGTGGCCTCTCATTCCTCTCCCTGCACTCTCCTGCTGCACCCTGGGGCTGTCATTCCACTTCGTGGCCTCTCCTTCCTGTCCCTGCACTCTCCTGCTGCACCCTGGGGCTGTCATTCCACTCCGTGGCCTCTCCTTCCTGTCCCTGCACTCTCCTGCTGCACCCTGGGGCTGTCATTCCACTTCGTGGCCTCTCCTTCCTGTCCCTGCACTCTCCTGCTGCACCCTGGGGCTGTCATTCCACTTCGTGGCCTCTCCTTCCTGTCCCTGCACACTCCTGCTACACCCTGGGGCTGTCATTCCACTCTGGGACATGTCATTGCAGTCCCAGAACACTCCTGAAGCACCCTGAGGCTGTCATTCCACTCTGGGACATGTCATTCCAGTCCCCGAATACTCCTGCTGCAGCCTGGGGCTGTCATTCCACTCTGGGACATGTCATTCCAGTCCCAGAACACTTCTGGTGCACCCTGGGGCTGTCATTCCACTCCGTGGCCTCTCATTCCTGTCCCAGAACACTCCTGGAGCACCCTGGGGCTGTCATTCCACTCTGGGACATGTCATTGCAGTCCCAGAACACTCCTGAAGCACCCTGAGGCTGTCATTCCACTCTGGGACATGTCATTGCAGTCCCAGAACACTCCTGAAGCACCCTGAGGCTGTCATTCCACTCTGGGACATGTCATTGCAGTCCCAGAACACTCCTGAAGCACCCTGAGGCTGTCATTCCACTCTGGGACATGTCATTCCAGTCCCCGAATACTCCTGCTGCAGCCTGGGGCTGTCATTCCACTCTGGGACATGTCATTCCAGTCCCTGCACACTCCTGCTGCACCGTGGGGCTGTCATTCCACTCTGGGACATGTCATTGCAGTCCCAGAACACTCCTGGAGCACCCTGGGGCTGTCATTCCACTCTGGGACATGTCATTCCAGTCCCAGAACACTCCTGGAGCACCCTGGGGCTGTCATTCCACTCTGGGATATGTCATTCCAGTCCCAGAACACTCCTGCTGCCCCCAAGGGGCTGTCATTCCACTTTGGGACATGTCATTCCAGTCCCTGCACTCTCCTGGTGAACCTTGGGGCTGTCATTCCACTCCGTGGACTCTCCTTCCTGTCCCTGCACTCTCCTGCTGCACCCTGCGGCTGTCATTCCACTTCGTGGCCTCTCCTTCCTGTCCCTGCACTCTCCTGCTGCACCCTGGGGCTGTCATTCCACTCCGTGGCCTCTCATTCCTCTCCCTGCACTCTCCTGCTGCACCCTGGGGCTGTCTTTCCACTTCGTGGCCTCTCCTTCCTGTCCCTGCACTCTCCTGCTGAACCCTGGGGCTGTCATTCCACTCCGTGGCCTCTCATTCCTCTCCCTGCACTCTCCTGCTGCACCCTGGGGCTGTCATTCCACTTCGTGGCCTCTCCTTCCTGTCCCTGCACTCTCCTGCTGCACCCTGGGGCTGTCATTCCACTCCGTGGCCTCTCCTTCCTGTCCCTGCACTCTCCTGCTGCACCCTGGGGCTGTCATTCCACTTCGTGGCCTCTCCTTCCTGTCCCTGCACTCTCCTGCTGCACCCTGGGGCTGTCATTCCACTTCGTGGCCTCTCCTTCCTGTCCCTGCACACTCCTGCTACACCCTGGGGCTGTCATTCCACTCCGTGGCCTCTCATTCCTGTCCCTGCACTCTCCTGCTGCACCCTGGGGCTGTCATTCCACTCCCTGGCCTCTCATTCCTCTCCCTGCACTCTCCTGTTGCACCCTGGGGCTGTCATTCCACTCTGGGACATGTCATTCCATTCCCAGAACACTCCTGGAGCACCCTGGGGCTGTCATTCCACTCCATGGCCTCTCATTCCTGTCGCAGAACACTCCTGGAGCACCCTGGGGCTGTCATTCCACTCTGGGACATGTCATTGCAGTCCCAGAACACTCCTGGAGCACCCTGGGGCTGTCATTCCACTCTGGGACATGTCATTCCAGTCCCAGAACACTCCTGGAGCACCCTGGGGCTGTCATTCCACTCTGGGATATGTCATTCCAGTCCCAGAACACTCCTGCTGCCCCCAAGGGGCTGTCATTCCACTTTGGGACATGTCATTCCAGTCCCAGAACACTTCTGGTGCACCTTGGGGCTGTCATTCCACTCCTTGGCCTCTCATTCCTCTCCCTGCACTCTCCTGCTGCACCCTGGGGCTGTCATTCCACTCCGTGGCCTCTCATTCCTGTCCCAGAACACTTCTGGAACACCCTGAGTCTGTCATTCCTCTTCGTGGCCTCTCCTTCCTGTCCCTGCACTCTCCTGCTGCACCCTGGGGCTGTCATTCCACTTCGTGGCCTCTCCTTCCTGTCCCTGCACTCTCCTGCTGCACCCTGGGGCTGTCATTCCACTTCGTGGCCTCTCCTTCCTGTCCCTGCACTCTCCTGCTGCACCCTGGGGCTGTCATTCCACTCCGTGGCCTCTCATTCCTCTCCCTGCACTCTCCTGCTGCACCCTGTGGCTGTCATTCCACTCTGTGACATGTCATTCCAGTCCCAGAACACTCCTGGAGTACCCTGGGGCTGTCATTCCACTCTGGGACATGTCATTCCAGTCCCAGAACACACCTGGAACACCCTGGGGCTGTCATTCCACTCTGTGACATGTCATTCCAGTCCCAGAACACTCCTGGAGCACCCTGAGGCTGTCATTCCACTCAGGGACATGTCATTCCAGTCCCAGAACACTTCTGGTGCACCCTGGGGCTGTCATTCCACTCCGTGGCCTCTCATTCTTGTCCCAGAACACTCCTGCTGCACCCTGGGGCTGTCATTCCACTCCGTGGCCTCTCATTCCTGTCCCAGAACACTCCTGTTGCACCCAGGATCTGTCATTCCACTCCGTGGCCTCTCATTCCAGTCCCAGAACACTCCTGCTGCAGCCTGGGGCTGTCATTCCACTCTGGGACATGTCATTCCAGTCCCAGAACACTTCTGGTGCACCCTGGGGCTGTCATTCCACTCTGTGGTCTCTCATTCCTGTCGCAGAACACTCCTGGAGCACCCTGCGGCTGTCATTCCACTCTTGGACATGTCATTCCAGTCCCAGAACACTCCTGGAGCACCCTGAGGCTGTCATTCCACTCAGGGACATGTCATTCCAGTCCCAGAACACTTCTGGTGCACCCTGGGGCTGTCATTCCACTCCATGGCCTCTCATTCCTGTCCCAGAACACTCCTGGAGCACCCTGGGGCTGTCATTCCACTCCGTGGCCTCTCATTCCTGTCCCAGAACACTTCTGGAGCACCCTGAGTCTGTCATTCCTCTTCGTGGCCTCTCCTTCCTGTCCCTGCACTCTCCTGCTGCACCCTGGGGCTGTCATTCCACTCCGTGGCCTCTCATTCCTCTCCCTGCACTCTCCTGCTGCACCGTGGGTCTGTCATTCCACTCCGTGGCCTCTCATTCCTGTCCCTGCACACTCCTGCTACACCCTGGGGCTGTCATTCCACTCCGTGGCCTCTCATTCCTCTCCCTGCATTCTCCTGCTGCACCCTGGGGCTGTCATTCCACTCCGTGGCCTCTCATTACTGTCCCTGCACTCTCCTGGTGCACCCTGGGGCTGTCATTCCACTCTGGGACATGTCATTCCAGTCCCAGAATACTCCTGCTGCAGCCTGGGGCTGTCATTCCACACTGGGGCATGTCATTCCAGTCCCAGAACACTCCTGGAGCACCCTGGGGCTGTCATTCCACTCAGTGGCCTCTCATTCCTGTCCCAGCACACTTCTGGAGCACCCTGAGGCTGTCATTCCTCTTCGTGGCCTCTCCTTCCTGTCCCTGCACTCTCCTGCTGCACCCTGGGGCTGTCATTCCACTCCGTGGCCTCTCATTCCTCTCCCTGCACTCTCCTGCTGCACCCTGGGGCTGTCATTCCACTCCGTGGCCTCTCATTCCTGTCCCTGCACACTCCTGCTGCACCCTGGGGCTGTCATTCCACTCCGTGGCCTCTCATTCCTCTCCCTGCACTCTCCTGCTGCACCCTGGGGCTGTCATTCCACTCCGTGGCCTCTCATTCCTGTCCCTGCACTCTCCTGTTGCACCCTGGGGCTGTCATTCCACTCTGGGACATGTCATTCCAGTCCCAGAATACTCCTGCTGCAGCCTGGGGCTGTCATTCCACTCTGGGGCATGTCATTCCAGTCCCAGAACACTTCTGGTGCACCCTGGGGCTGTCATTCCACTCTGGGACATGTTATTCCAGTCCCAGAACACTCCTGCAGCACCCTGGGGCTGTCATTCCACTCCGTGGCCTCTCATTCCTGTCCCTGCACTCTCCTGCTGCACCCTGGGGCTGTCATTCCACTCTGGGACATGTCATTCCGGTCCCAGAACACTCCTGGAGCACCCTGGGGCTGTCATTCCACTCTGGGACATGTCATTCCAGTCCCAGAACACTCCTAGAGCACCCTGGGGCTGTCATTCCACTCTGGGATATGTCATTCCAGTCCCAGAACACTCCTGCTGCCCCCAAGGGGCTGTCATTCCACTTTGGGACATGTCATTCCAGTCCCAGAACACTTCTGGCGCACCCTGGGGCTGTAATTCCACTCCTTGGCCTCTCATTCCTGTCCCTGCACTCTCCTGCTGCACCCTGGGGCTGTCATTCCACTCCGTGGCCTCTCATTCCTGTCCCTGCACACTCCTGCTGCACCCTGTGGCTGTCATTCCACTCTGTGACATGTCATTCCAGTCCCAGAACACTCCTGGAGTACCCTGGGGCTGTCATTCCACTCTGGGACATGTCATTCCAGTCCCAGAACACTCCTGGAACACCCTGGGGCTGTCATTCCACTCTGTGACATTTCATTCCAGTCCCAGAACACTCCTGGAGCACCCTGAGGCTGTCATTCCACTCTGGGACATGTCATTCCAGTCCCAGAACACTTCTGGTGCACCCTGGGGCTGTCATTCCACTCTGTGGTCTCTCATTCCTGTCCCAGAACACTCCTGGAGCACCCTGCGGCTCTCATTCCACTCTTGGACATGTCATTCCACTCCCAGAACACTCCTGGAGCACCCTGAGGCTGTCATTCCACTCAGGGACATGTCATTCCAGTCCCAGAACACTTCTGGTGCACCCTGGGGCTGTCATTCCACTCCATGGCCTCTCATTCCTGTCCCAGAACACTCCTGGAGCACCCTGGGGCTGTCATTCCACTCCGTGGCCTCTCATTCCTGTCCCAGAACACTTCTGGAGCACCCTGAGTCTGTCATTCCTCTTCGTGGCCTCTCATTCCTCTCCCTGCACTCTCCTGCTGCACCCTGGGTCTGTCATTCCACTCCGTGGCCTCTCATTCCTGTCCCTGCACACTCCTGCTACACCCTGGGGCTGTCATTCCACTCCGTGGCCTCTCATTCCTCTCCCTGCATTCTCCTGCTGCACCCTGGGGCTGTCATTCCACTCCGTGGCCTCTCATTCCTGTCCCTGCACTCTCCTGTTGCACCCTGGGGCTGTCATTCCACTCTGGGACATGTCATTCCAGTCCCAGAATACTCCTGCTGCAGCCTGGGGCTGTCATTCCACACTGGGGCATGTCATTCCAGTCCCAGAACACTTCTGGTGCACCCTGGGGTTGTCATTCCACTCTGGGACATGTCTTTCCAGTCCCAGAACACTCCTGCAGCACCCTGGGGCTGTCATTCCACTCCGTGGCCTCTCATTCCTGTCCCTGCACTCTCCTGCTGCACCCTGGGGCTGTCATTCCACTCTGGGACATGTCATTCCGGTCCCAGAACACTCCTGGAGCACCCTGGGGCTGTCATTCCACTCTGGGACATGTCATTCCAGTCCCAGAACACTCCTAGAGCACCCTGGGGCTGTCATTCCACTCTGGGATATGTCATTCCAGTCCCAGAACACTCCTGCTGCCCCCAAGGGGCTGTCATTCCACTTTGGGACATGTCATTCCAGTCCCAGAACACTTCTGGCGCACCTTGGGGCTGTAATTCCACTCCTTGGCCTCTCATTCCTGTCCCTGCACTCTCCTGCTGCACCCTGGGGCTGTCATTCCACTCCTTGGCCTCTCATTCCTGTCCCTGCACACTCCTGCTGCACCCTGTGGCTGTCATTCCACTCTGTGACATGTCATTCCAGTCCCAGAACACTCCTGGAGTACCCTGGGGCTGTCATTCCACTCTGGGACATGTCATTCCAGTCCCAGAACACACCTGGAACACCCTGGGGCTGTCATTCCACTCTGTGACATTTCATTCCAGTCCCAGAACACTCCTGGAGCACCCTGAGGCTGTCATTCCACTCTGGGACATGTCATTCCAGTCCCAGAACACTTCTGGTGGACCCTGGGGCTGTCATTCCACTCCGTGGCCTCTCCTTCCTGTCCCTGCACTCTCCTGCTGCACCCTGGGGCTGTCATTCCACTACGTGGCCTCTCATTCCTGTCCCTGCACACTCCTGCTGCACCCTGTGGCTGTCATTCCACTCTGTGACATGTCATTCCAGTCCCAGAACACTCCTGGAGTACCCTGGGGTTGTCATTCCACTCTGGGACATGTCATTCGAGTCCCAGAACACACCTGGAACACCCTGGGGCTGTCATTCCACTCTGTGACATTTCATTCCAGTCCCAGAACACTCCTGGAGCACCCTGAGGCTGTCATTCCACTCTGGGACATGTCATTCCAGTCCCAGAACACTTCTGGAGCACCCTGAGTCTGTCATTCCTCTTCGTGGCCTCTCCTTCCTGTCCCTGCACTCTCCTGCTGCACCCTGGGGCTGTCATTCCACTCCGTGGCCTCTCATTCCTCTCCCTGCACTCTCCTGCTGCACCGTGGGTCTGTCATTCCACTCCGTGGCCTCTCATTCCTGTCCCTGCACACTCCTGCTACACCCTGGGGCTGTCATTCCACTCCGTGGCCTCTCATTCCTCTCCCTGCATTCTCCTGCTGCACCCTGGGGCTGTCATTCCACTCCGTGGCCTCTCATTACTGTCCCTGCACTCTCCTGCTGCACCCTGGGGCTGTCATTCCACTCTGGGACATGTCATTCCAGTCCCAGAATACTCCTGCTGCAGCCTGGGGCTGTCATTCCACTCTGGGGCATGTCATTCCAGTCCCAGAACACTCCTGGAGCACCCTGGGGCTGTCATTCCACTCCGTGGCCTCTCATTCCTGTCCCAGAACACTTCTGGAGCACCCTGAGTCTGTCATTCCTCTTCGTGGCCACTCCTTCCTGTCCCTGCACTCTCCTGCTGCACCCTGGGGCTGTCATTCCACTCCGTGGCCTCTCATTCCTCTCCCTGCACTCTCCTGCTGCACCGTGGGTCTGTCATTCCACTCCGTGGCCTCTCATTCCTGTCCCTGCACACTCCTGCTACACCCTGGGGCTGTCATTCCACTCCGTGGCCTCTCATTCCTCTCCCTGCATTCTCCTGCTGCACCCTGGGGCTGTCATTCCACTCCGTGGCCTCTCATTACTGTCCCTGCACTCTCCTGTTGCACCCTGGGGCTGTCATTCCACTCTGGGACATGTCATTCCAGTCCCAGAATACTCCTGCTGCAGCCTGGGGCTGTCATTCCACTCTGGGGCATGTCATTCCAGTCCCAGAACACTTCTGGTGCACCCTGGGGCTGTCATTCCACTCTGGGACATGTTATTCCAGTCCCAGAACACTCCTGCAGCACCCTGGGGCTGTCATTCCACTCTGGGACATGTTATTCCAGTCCCAGAACACACCTGGAACACCCTGGGGCTGTCATTCCACTCTGTGACATTTCATTCCAGTCCCAGAACACTCCTGGAGCACCCTGGGGCTGTCATTCCACTCTGGGACATGTCATTCCAGTCCCAGAACACTTCTGGAGCACCCTGAGTCTGTCATTCCTCTTCGTGGCCTCTCCTTCCTGTCCCTGCACTCTCCTGCTGCACCCTGGGGCTGTCATTCCACTCCGTGGCCTCTCATTCCTCTCCCTGCACTCTCCTGCTGCACCCTGGGTCTGTCATTCCACTCCGTGGCCTCTCATTCCTGTCCCTGCACACTCCTGCTGCACCCTGGGGCTGTCATTCCACTCCGTGGCCTCTCATTCCTCTCCCTGCACTCTCCTGCTGCACCCTGGGGCTGTCATTCCACTCCGTGGCCTCTCATTACTGTCCCTGCACTCTCCTGTTGCACCCTGGGGCTGTCATTCCACTCTGGGACATGTCATTCCAGTCCCAGAATACTCCTGCTGCAGCCTGGGGCTGTCATTCCACTCTGGGGCATGTCATTCCAGTCCCAGAACACTCCTGGAGCACCCTGGGGCTGTCATTCCACTCCGTGGCCTCTCATTCCTGTCCCAGAACACTTCTGGAGCACCCTGAGTCTGTCATTCCTCTTCGTGGCCTCTCCTTCCTGTCCCTGCACTCTCCTGCTGCACCCTGGGGCTGTCATTCCACTCCGTGGCCTCTCATTCCTCTCCCTGCACTCTCCTGCTGCACCGTGGGTCTGTCATTCCACTCCGTGGCCTCTCATTCCTGTCCCTGCACACTCCTGCTGCACCCTGGGGCTGTCATTCCACTCCGTGGCCTCTCATTACTGTCCCTGCACTCTCCTGTTGCACCCTGGGGCTGTCATTCCACTCTGGGACATGTCATTCCAGTCCCAGAATACTCCTGCTGCAGCCTGGGGCTGTCATTCCACTCTGGGGCATGTCATTCCAGTCCCAGAACACTTCTGGTGCACCCTGGGGCTGTCATTCCACTCTGGGACATGTTATTCCAGTCCCAGAACACTCCTGCAGCACCCTGGGGCTGTCATTCCACTCCGTGGCCTCTCATTCCTGTCCCTGCACTCTCCTGCTGCACCCTGGGGCTGTCATTCCACTCTGGGACATGTCATTCCAGTCCCAGAACACTCCTGGAGCACCCTGGGGCTGTCATTCCACTCTGGGACATGTCATTCCAGTCCCAGAACACTCCTGGAGCACCCTGGGGCTGTCATTCCACTCTGGGATATGTCATTCCAGTCCCAGAACACTCCTGCTGCCCCCAAGGGGCTGTCATTCCACTTTGGGACATGTCATTCCAGTCCCAGAACACTTCTGGCGCACCTTGGGGCTGTAATTCCACTCCTTGGCCTCTCATTCCTGTCCCTGCACTCTCCTGCTGCACCCTGGGGCTGTCATTCCACTCCGTGGCCTCTCATTCCTGTCCCTGCACACTCCTGCTGCACCCTGTGGCTGTCATTCCACTCTGTGACATGTCATTCCATTCCCAGAACACTCCTGGAGTACCCTGGGGCTGTCATTCCACTCTGGGACATGTCATTCCAGTCCCAGAACACACCTGGAACACCCTGGGGCTGTCATTCCACTCTGTGACATTTCATTCCAGTACCAGAACACTCCTGGAGCACCCTGAGGCTGTCATTCCACTCTGGGACATGTCATTCCAGTCCCAGAACACTTCTGGTGGACCCTGGGGCTGTCATTCCACTCCGTGGCCTCTCATTCTTGTCCCAGAACACTCCTGCTGCACTCTGGGGCTGTCATTCCACTCCGTGGCCTCTCATTCCTTTCCCAGCACTCTCCTGTTGCACCCAGGATCTGTCATTCCACTCCGTGGCCTCTCATTCCAGTCCCAGAACACTCCTGCTGCAGCCTGGGGCTGTCATTCCACTCTGGGACATGTCATTCCAGTCCCAGAACACTTCTGGTGCACCCTGGGGCTGTCATTCCACTCTGTGGCCTCTCATTCCTGTCCCAGAACACTCCTGGAGCACCCTGCGGCTGTCATTCCACTCTTGGACATGTCATTCCACTCCCAGAACACTCCTGGAGCACCCTGAGGCTGTCATTCCACTCAGGGACATGTCATTCCAGTCCCAGAACACTTCTGGTGCACCCTGGGGCTGTCATTCCACTCCGTGGCCTCTCCTTCCTGTCCCTGCACTCTCCTGCTGCACCCTGGGGCTGTCATTCCACTCCGTGGCCTCTCATTTCTGTCCCTGCACACTCCTGGAGCACCCTGGGGCTGTCATTCCACTCTGGGACATGTCATTCCAGTGCCAGAACACTTCTGGAGCACCCTGAGGCTGTCATTCCACTTCGTGGCCTCTCCTTCCTGTCCCTGCACTCTCCTGCTGCACGCTGGGGCTGTCATTCCACTCCGTGGCCTCTCATTCCTGTCCCTGCACTCTCCTGTTGCTCCCTGGGCTGTCATTCCACTCTGGGACATGTCATTCCAGTCTCCAGAAACTCCTGCAGCACCTTGGGGCTGTCATTCCACTCCGTGGCCTCTCCTTCCTGTCCCTGCACACTCCTGCTGCACCCTGGGGCTGTCATTCCACTCTGGGACATGTCATTCCAGTCCCAGAACACTCCTGGAGCACCCTGGGGCTGTCATTCCACTCTGGGACATGTCATTCCAGTCCCAGAACACTCCTGCTGCCCCCAAAGGGCTGTCATTCCACTTTGGGACATGTCATTCCAGTTCCAGAACACTTCTGGTGCACCCTGGGGCTGTCATTCCACTCCGTGGCCTCTCCTTCCTGTCCCTGCACTCTCCTTCTGCACCCTGGGGCCGTCATTCCACTCTGTGGCCTCTCATTCCTGTCCCTGCACTCTCCTGTTGCACCCTGGGGCTGTCATTCCACTCTGGGACATGTCATTCCAGTCTCCAGAAACTCCTGCAGCACCTTGGGGCTGTCATTCCACTCCGTGGCCTCTCCTTCCTGTCCCTGCACTCTCCTGCTGCACCCTGGGGCTGTCATTCCACTCTGTGACATGTCATTCCAGTCCCAGATCACTCCTGGAGCACCCTGGGGCTGTCATTCCACTCTAGGACTTGTCATTCCAGTCCCAGAACACTCCTGGAACACCCTGGGGCTGTCATTCCACTCTGGGACATGTCATTCCAGTCCCCGAACACTCCTGCTGCACCCTGAGGCTAACATTCCACTCTTGGACAAGCCATTCCAGTCCCAGAACACTTCTGGAGCACCGTGGTGCTGTCATTCCACTCCGTGGCCTCTCCTTCCTGTCCCTGCACTCTCCTGCTGCACCCTGGGGCTGTCATTCCACTCCGTGGCCTCTCCTTCCTGTCCCTGCACTCTCCTGCTGCACCCTGAGTCTGTCATTCCACTCCGTGGCCTCTCCTTCCTGTCCCTGCACTCTCCTGCTGCACCCTGGGGCTGTCATTCCACTCCGTGGCCTCTCCTTCCTGTCCCTGCACTCTCCTGTTGTACCCTGGGGCTGTCATTCCACTCCGTTGCCTCTCCTTCCTGTCCCTGCACTCTCCTGCTGCACCCTGGGGCTGTCATTCCACTCCGTGGCCTCTCCTTCCTGTCCCTGCACTCTCCTGCTGCACCCTGGGGCTGTCATTCCACTCCGTGGCCTCTCCTTCCTGTCCCTGCACTCTCCTGCTGCACCCTGGGGCTGTCATTCCACTCCGTGGCCTCTCCTTCCTGTCCCTGCACTCTCCTGTTGTACCCTGGGGCTGTCATTCCACTCCGTGGCCTCTCCTTCCTGTCCCTGCACTCTCCTGCTGCACCCTGGGGCTGTCATTCCACTCCGTGGCCTCTCCTTCCTGTCCCTGCACTCTCCTGTTGTACCCTGGGGCTGTCATTCCACTCCGTGGCCTCTCCTTCCTGTCCCTGCACTCTCCTGCTGCACCCTGGGGCTGTCATTCCACTCCGTGGCCTCTCCTTCCTGTCCCTGCACTCTCCTGCTGCACCCTGGGGCTGTCATTCCACTCCGTGGCCTCTCCTTCCTGTCCCTGCACTCTCCTGCTGCACCCTGGGGCTGTCATTCCACTCCGTGGCCTCTCCTTCCTGTCCCTGCACTCTCCTGTTGTACCCTGGGGCTGTCATTCCACTCCGTGGCCTCTCCTTCCTGTCCCTGCACTCTCCTGCTGCACCCTGGGGCTGTCATTCTACTCCGTGGCCTCTCATTCCTGTTCCTGCACTGTCGTGCTGCACCCTGGGGCTGTCATTCCACTCCATGGCCTCTCCTTCCTGTCCCTGCTCTCTCCTGCTGCACCCTGGGACTGTCATTCCACTCCGTGGCCTCTCATTCCATTCCCAGAGTAGTGTATTTTTGCCAAGAGACCCTAATGGAAAATCCATTCCACCTTTTTTTTCCAACTCTATTTGTGCTGCAATGTATTTCAATGGAGCCCATGGAAGTCAATTGGCATTCCTGGCTCCCATTATTTCCAATGGGCCTTCATGTCTTTCCCATTGTTTCCAATGGGCAATCCTGTCCTTCCTTTTAGTACATCCCCCATTCATCTGCAGCCAACTGATGCCGACCTTGTATGGTTTTCAAGGCAAGAGATAAATACTGGTGGTTTGCCATTGCCTGCCTCTGCGTGGCAAGGCAGGACTTCGTTGTTCGTCTCCCACCCAAGTAATAACCACGGCCAGTCCCGCTTCGGTCCCGAGATCTCGGGGGTAGCTTGAGCCGTCCAGGTCAGATCAGACACACTGTTTAAAATGTGCAAAAAGGAGAATGCCATGGATCTATGCAGGTTTTTTCGAAGGTGCCTCGTCCGAAGCCAGTTGGCTGAAGACTCGCAGAATATAATTTTAATAAATTAATAGTGCTGCAAGCCCGCCTTTCTTAAAAGTTATATGACAAAACAGGAACGCAGATTTACGTTGCGCCGCAAGTCGGGAGGGCGGGAGGGCGGGGGCTTTGCTGTTCCTCCAAACTCAGCAGGAGCCACGAGATGAGCTGCTGTCACCGTCCTTTGCCTCGGTCTGTCAACAATTACTGCGACCCAATAACGACTGAGCGGTTGGAGAAGTGGTCCACGCTTCCAGTGGGGGAAAAAGTTATCTGGGCCGGGATACTTTCTCCGATATACTTCCAGCTGCAATTCGAAAGCTTTGGTCAGGGCGGCCAAGAGCAAAAATGGATATGACCTCCCACGGGTCCGATCAGGAGCCGAACGAAGAAAAAGGTAATATTAGAGATTGAGGCAGGAATCTCCCCCACCCGCAGGGCAGGCGTAGCGAGCAGCGAATGAACCCGCCTCCCATTAGGCGAGCCATGCATGTGCTGCAGGGTGGAGTGAGGGAGGAAACCCTTCTATTGGCCAGGTCAATGGAGGAGGGAAGGAGGGCAAGCTTCTATTGGCCAGCCCTAAGGCAATCATTCCATCCCGGGCTTTGTGCCTGCTGAGTGGGAGGGAGCCTGCTGAGTTTTCGTTCGGCCGCCGCGTGTGCCCGCTGACAGGACCTGCTATTAGGATTCGCCTTTCAGACCTGGCGCGTGCACGCGCTTGGCGGGAAGGTTGATGAGGAAGGAAGGACGCCACGAAAATAGGGGAAAATTTGCAGGGCAGCACGCTTTCATTGGCTGGGTCGCGCACGTGCTCCCGGTGGGCAGGCTTGAACTGGGCGCGAGCCTCCATTGGTCCCGACCGGCCGCGCGGGCAAGAGCTCCGAGCGCGCGCGAGTGAGACCACACGCTGCGCGCACTCCGTCTCTTATCAGGAGAGTTGGGTGCTGAGCTCGCGCCAGGTGAGCGCATGCTCAGTGCGGATGGGGCAGGCGGCGATGGTGGAGCTAGGCTGATGGCGGCGCAGGCGGCGCTGCGCTGAGAACGCTCAGGGAGCCTGTCCCCATCCCGGACGCTGCCGCCTCGTCATGGGCAACGAGGCCAGCCTAGAGGGCGGAGGAGCCGAGGGGCAGCTGCCCCCCGGCCCCGCCGCCGGCCCCTCCACGTCGCCTGGGACCGCCAAGCCGCCTTCAGCACCAGGCAGCGGTGGACAGCTCCCTCCGGGCAGGGCTCCAGCCGCCGCACCGGGCCCCGCGCAGCCGCAAGGACCCTCCGCCAGGTGGGAGAACCAGACCGGGCGGGCCGGGCTGTTCGAGGCCACTTAGTGCTGTGGAGGAGGAGGGCTGAGAGGGTGGGATGGAAGAACCAGGGATTAAAGGCGACTGGGGGACCCTCTGTTGCTCCGGGGTAGGGAATGAGCTGTGGCTGAGAGGCGAATGGGTCAGTCGAGGGCAAGTTTCAGCCTCTGGTGAGGGCTGTGGCAGAAGGTTAAGAGGTTTTTTTTAGAAACCTCTGGTTGTGCTGGGATGCCTTCGCCAGAATTGACGGGGGAGGGGGAGAATCTAATAGGAATTGGTTTTGCCTGTGTTCATGCTCTGCCATGTGTACCATTTTCTGAAGCAAATCCCTTGGTTTTCAAAGGTTGCTTCTTAATCCATGAGCTCTGTGCCTCCCTGGAAATATTGGACATCCCTTGTTTCAGAATGCTGAATTTCCACAATGTCCATAATGATCTGATAATTGGGCTCTGTGATACAGTTTGGGTGTTGTTTAAAGTGAAGCTCAGAGGCCAGTAGGTGATCTATAAAAAGACTGCTGAGTGCTGTTTGAGCCTCATCTTTAAGGAGAGTATGGGGGAGTTCATCTGTGTTTTAAAGTGAAATACTGAGTGGGAAATCTGGTCTTGCTGGAGGAGAAGATACAGGGCAGAGGACCAGATAGCAGCATGTGCGCATACAGGGTGAAGACTCTTCCACAGTGTCGTAGTGCAGGCTAGTATCAGGGAGAGGGGAGCAGAGAAACATGAATGGGATGCTGATTGCACAGCAGAGGTTGCAATGAGTGGTATGCAAAACTGAAGGAAGGGCACTGTTTGCTGTTGAGGATTCACATAAATAGCTTTTATCAATCTCTGTGTTGTCAAGAATAGTTCTATCTTGAGTAGTCAACAAGAAAAAAAACTATTCCCCATTCTTCTCTTCTATACATCTAGCCAGCCTTCCATGAGGTTATGTTGCTATCATGCTTGCTATAAAGGTACCTTTGACAATGCTTAAATATGATGCACATACCCCAGTGAGACTACCCTAATTGCAGCCTTTGTGGTACATAAAAAGAATAGTGGTTATGTAACCTAAATGTTGTACATCAGTGTAGAGAAATAATTGATCTAAAACGTCAGTGCTCTGCATAGTGCCTCTCTTTCTGAGGAAAACAAAACATGGGTCGGAGAAAGGAGTGTTATGATTAGGTATAATGCAGCAGAGCAGGACTTTGGAAATGCAATTTAAAATGTAACTATCATCCTCAATTGATGTAGCCTTTTAGTGGTGGAAAATGGCATATATGAAAAATAAAAGTTAGTGAAAAATTCAGCGAGAGTCATATTTTTCATCCTGCAGTAAAATTGCAAACATATCAATGGCAGATTGATTTGGGACAAACATATACAATAAAAGTACAAACATATACAATAAAAGAATTAAGAAAAATACTATTCTTGTTCCCAGATTTAAGAATGTGCTGTTGAATGCTCCATTATTACTAGTGAGTTCTAGAAGAAATCAAATAGCTTCCTGTTACTAATTAAGTCTGTGTTAGGATTAAAATTGGAGCTGCTTTTGCACGTTTTAATGATCAAATTATTTGATCCTGGCTGAACTGAATTTTTCATATATATCACTGGTTTTTGCGGGGAGGGAGATTGAGGAAAACAGCTGTCAGACATTTCAGTTTGATGTTCTAATCCCTTTACATTTTTCAATCAATCCTTTTACAGTCTTACACTTCAAATTTATATAGGACTATGTTTTGATAATATATTTAATTTTAAGTATCTTCTAAAAATGTAGAAAATATATAAACTGGAATGCACACAGATTGATTGATGGCAGTTTTGCAAAGCAGCAAATGATTTCTATCTTCCAGGGTTCTAGGTTTACACATTATTCTCCAGCTGAGTTCACAGACAATGTGGGCCAGGCGTCACTGCATATACAAGGCATGGGAATGAATCAATGTTGAATTGGTCATGGCAGAATGAACTGATCTTTGCATAAGGCTTGGGAGAGTTGTGTGTAGGTGGTACAGAAAGGATAGGAGCATATTTGTGTTGGGACTCGTAGCAGGACTATGTACTTGCTGTGGGCTGGGTGTATGTGCTAGTAGAAGGATTCCTTAATTCTGCTGCTTAGAGACATTTATGCACCATGAAGTGTTACTGATAGAGAGCTGAGTGTCTGAAGCATCTGCACATTGAGGCTTTTCTGTGACACCCCTGCCATGATGTGTTGAAGAGCAGGGCTGGGAAGGCATCCAAGTACTAATACATCTGTGCAGAAGCTCTAGACTCTCTTCCAAACTCAGACAATCAGCACAACCCAATTCCTATCAACACAGGCACCCCAGCATACTCCTGCCTCTATTAATAAATGTTTATTCTGTCAGTCTGATAGTCCTCTGCTTAATGAATGTGCTGGAATAATCATGAATATGGGCAAATTCTAGAGGAGCAGCTCTGTTAGCCTGTTGCAGCAAAAGTGACCCCCCCACCACATGACACCTTAAAGACAAACATGAATATGGGGTTAATACTGGAGATGCTGATTATAGTACTATATTCAAGTCTAGAATTTCCCTATGCAAGAAAGTATCTGGGCTTGACTTCTTATTAAAAAAGACTGTTTTGCATAATCAAAGATAAATTTTATTAGGTGAGTTTATTGCACAGTATAATTGAAATGTATTTAATTCCACATTTTAGTACTATGCATGGCTGTGTTTCAGCAGCAGATGAGCCAACTCCATAGAAAACATCACAGTGAGAAAATCCAGCATTTTAAGTTTGCTACATATTTATTTAAATATGTCTATTTAAACTCATCCAGTGCTCTTGGCTTTCATCCCGAAAGAATGTGAAGTGATACCTTGGAGGGAGGTAAAAATGACAGGCGACTCATGATCAATCCTGCTGTTTTGTTGTTTTTCAGGTTTCACTCTGCTCCCTGCACTTTCAATTAGCATTCCTATAACTTCTCAGTTGTATTTACCTTCTTTATTGGATATGGCTAGAATCATGGAAACAGCTAAATCTGCCCTCCTGAATACAACTCATATGTGACAGAGCTGTGTACATTACATTCTTATTGCCACTTTCTGAATTGTCTTCATGTTCAGCAAAATATAGAAACAATTAATCAAGGGCATAATCCAGCCAAAGATAAGTATTTTAAGTCCCATTGATTTAATTGTGATTTAAAACTAGTTAATTTGCTCTAGATTTTGGGTTTACTATTTTGGCTGTGATATCATCAGCTTCAGTTTCTTCAACAATTGTGAGTTTTTCAAAATAGTATTTTAACAACAACAACAATTTTTAATAATTAGCTAATTTCTTTCCCCTGCCTCTTGCCAGCTAGTCCTATCAACTTCTGGTTGAACTGTCACCATGGAATAGGGGCCCAGAAGCGGGGGTTAAAGAATGGAGACTCAGCAAGCATTGGGCTTACAGAAAGGCTTCAGGAAAGGATAGATGGGAGGCCAGAGAGGTGGAGGAAGTTTATTTTTTTTAAGGACCCAAAGAGGAAGGAGGGACAGGCACAAATGTCACAGAGAGCATAAGAAAGGAGGGACAAAAGGCAGTGGAATCTAAAAAGACAAGTGGGATGGAGGGAGCTGCTGTATCATTTTGTTTTGAATTGACTGGTTTCATTGCCAGTGTATAGATTATATGTAATTTAGAAGATAAATGGATCAAAGATTAACAGTTGCATTTTCCTCAAGTCCCTTAGCAGTGAGAGGAATATATATTGTGGTTATGATCTTACTAACATATAGAATATGCTTCTGAAACCTCAGTCAGAGACAATTTAAGATATGTAATGATGTAATGGCATGGCATGCATAAAATACAAAGACCAGTTGAAGGATAAAATAATTTTCTAGTTTCTTTATGTTTTCTAGTATAACTGGATTTGAGTCTTAGCATCTTAGAGATCAACAAGATTTTTTTGGTATAAGCTTTCAAGAGTCAAGGCTCCTTTCATCGGATACCTGATGAAGATCTTATTGGTCCCTAAGGTCCAATGAACTTGACTCTCTAGCTGTTCTACTGCAGACCAACCATGGCTACCCCCTGAAATTGTTCTAGTATTGTGCTCTTTTTAGCATGTTAACTTTTCAAACTGGCATTGAATGTATCATCTTGGCAATTTCCCCCCAGTAATGTTGGACAAAACAATTTCCTGTCCCGTCCAGTTCCTTTTTCTTTTTTAAGAACTATGTAGAAGTTTTGCCATCAAAGTATCAATAGCAACAAAAATACAAATACACCAAAAATAAACCAATACAACTTTGTATGTTCCATTGCAGAAAGCTTTGCAGTTTCTGAATTAAAGATTTTCATAGCGAGTGAGTAGAATATTTGTGGATAGCATGTGAGTTTTGGACAGGTGAGCCCTGGGTTCAAATCTCCACTTAGCCATAAAGCATGCTCAATGACCTGGGGGCAATTTCTGTATCTTAATCTATTTCACAGGTTTCCATGAGGATAAAATGGACATATCCTGTATACTCTCCACAGAGAGCTTCTTGGAAGGAGGCAGAAACATATGTAATTTTTTGAGATGCAGGAATATATATGTAATATTTTGAAATGCAGGAATGGAAAACAGGAATGTAATAGGCTGTGATGATAATAATATTTATATGATTCACTGAAATATTCAAACAATTTCTAACTCATCTTTACAATAGCCATGTAAGGTAGGCCAGTATTATTATCTCCACATAAAATGATGAAACGTATCAGTTTGTGAACAAACTGATCACCCCATGTTCTCTTTGTTTTGTTTTTATGCCACATTCTAAATTCTAAGTTTTTTTAAAAAAATAGATGTTAATTTGCAGGGGAAAGTGATTATGGAGACTCATAGAGAAAAGGGGATTTAGAATGAGTCAGGTGATCTGTCCAGCTTTAAAAGTTGTGTTTTTAGTATATCATAGTTATCAAAACTGAAAAAGGACACAGATAACTTTCACTGTGACCTATGACAGGCACAGCCCAACCATAGCAATGTATTCTAGGCTGCACTGATTTCAGTAGAGGAGACTTGAGAACACATTTTACGTTCTTGTTGAAATTAAAGTGGTTAACTTTGATTACTTCATGTCCCATGATTTATATTTGTGTGCAATGGTGGTGATGATTCCAGAGTATTGTATATCCTTAAAGAATTGAAACTGTGACTCTAAATAATCCCTAATAATCTGGCAAATTAATATGAGGGAAATATTTCATTTTTAATAGCTATTACAGACTTTCTACAAGCCAATTCTTTTTTTAACAAATCTAACTTTTGTTACATTTTACAAGATTGCTAGCAAAGAAGATATTGGGGAGAGATCACACCTAACTTGCATTCAGGTGATGAAGAATCATTATGAAGTGAAATGCTTGTACATAATGCCATTGGATGCTTGTTCTTAGGAAGGTTCATTTACATTTGGGAACCAGAGTCCATACATAATGCTTCAACCCAAATTCCTAGTGGTTGAAAGTACTAGTTCTTCAAACACCTGGATCTGGGTACTGCCAGAGTCTGGATACTGGGATTTATGAATTTTTAGAGTGAATTAGACTTTCCATTCTTCCTCTTGCAGAGCCTGCCCCCACAAGGGGGAGCTTGTTCTCTTCTCCAGTCCTGGAGTTTATCTGCATGCCCTTAGAAATGTTGCCACTGTACAGCAACAGATCACTATATTTTAGGGTGTTTATAAAATAAACTTGATACATCAGGAGCCAGATTGTGCTCTGAGTACCTCCCCTTTGAAGCAAGAGGAGCCTATCATTGCAGAGAATCATCCTGCTGCTGTGGCTAATGGCCTTTTCTCCTTTCCTGAGATATCAGATCAACACACTCTCCTCTACTTTGTAAAGCCTAGGCCAATACACATGTTTTATATGGAAAAGATTTTTGATATATATACATCAGTGAGTGGAGCAGCAAACACCATGAGGCTAATCTGTTGTAGCTCTCAAGCATGAGTCTGCTGGTTTTCACAACCATACATTTTCACTTTACATTGTACAGTTTTTGCTGTTCTGGAGACTGATGTATATGCATCAAACAGGCTTGCCATGTAAAATGTGAATTGGCTCCTCTGATGGTGCCTGTGGCATTATTGGCATTGAACAGATGTAAAATGGTACATCGGTAGCAACATTTGTCCAGACAGGAAGAAAATGCTCCATACAGTAGGCTGCTTCAGTAGCAGGGAGGAGTGGATGTTGCTGGAAAAAGTGGGAAGAACGACAAGCCAGTTGGCCCAAGAAGTAGCAGACTGAAAGAACACATGGCTGGTTGAGTTTAAGAATGAAGGCCCAGTTAATCTATGATCAAATCATTAAACAGTTAATTGCACTATTTAGTTAATTAATGTTGTTAGGCCTAATTTTATTCCAAACCCCCCCCCCCCAACAAACAGTAATTGCTGGATTTGGGAGATATACTGGGTGCTGTGCTGTCATGCATGATTCCTTTCCTTCATTGTCTCTGAAGATTTTTCCTCCATTAAATGATATGATTGTTTAACTTACCTTAATCAGGGCTTGTTTGAAGGACTATACTTTGCACATAACAGACTTCACAGAGTTTACGCTACTATTGTAAAGTGTCCCTTTAGAAAATAGCCTATTGCACAACTGGTGGGCAGGGGGCACAGCTGTAGAGTTTATCTTGTGGAACAAAAACATTTTCCATCATGCTGAGACTTGGGGAGTTCATTTTATAATTCTTTTCTCATGTCAAATTTTGAAACGGATGACCACATACCAGAGAAAAAACATTTATTCAATATATATATTACTAGGAATAAGGCCCGCTGTGGAAATAAATACAACGGGCTCTAGAAAGAGGCTCTGGGAGAGTGCCCCGGCTTTGGGCACTCAGTGACAATTCGCTGTGGCAATCTCAGCAGGGTATAATGACCGAGTCCACCATTTTCTCCAGAGGATCTTTGCTACCTGAAGAGCAGTAGTAATTTTGAGTGATCTCCAGCCCACCCCCCAAGATTGGTAAAAGTGGTTCCCCAGGAGGGAATGGCTGGTTTGGAGGGTGGAGTCTATGGCATTGTACCTGTCTGGGGTCCCACCCCTCCTCAACACTCACCCTCTCCAGGTTTGACCCCTCAAATCTCCAGGAATTTCCCAACCTGGAGTTGACAACCCTATCTCCCTCCCAGCCAACCATCAACCTACCTTTAGTTTTACATCTCCCCCTTCCTCCTAGAGAGCAGTTGTAATTTTGAGTGATCTCCAGCCCCCACCTGGAGATTGGCAACAATGGTTCCCCATCAGGGAATGGCTGGATTGGAGGGTGGAGTCTATGGCATCGTACCTGTCTGAGGTGCCACCCCTCCTCAAACCTCACCCTCTCCAGGCTCCATCCCTCAAATCTCCAGGAATTGCCCACCTGGAGTTGGCAACCTGATCAGGACTGGGCCCAATGAGTTTTCTCCCAAAGGCCCACATAGGTGTGGAAAGGGCCTTTTATTGACAGAGGAGAAAGTACAGGTGCCAACTTTGATTAGGGAAATACCTGGAGATTTGGGGGGGGTGGATCCTGTGGAGGGCAGCATTTGGGGTGTGTGTGGAAGGACTCAGCAGGGTATAATGCCATAGAGTCTACCCTCCAAAGCAACCATTTTCTCCCGGGGAACTGATCTCTGTCATCTGGAGGTCAATTGTAACAGTGGGAGATCTCCAGGTCCCACCTGGAGATTGGCAGCCCTAGGGGAAAATCAGCCGCACAGCGGGGAGTTGAAGAAAATGGTTTGATGGTTGCTGGCCCACCTTGTTAGCCAGCCAGCCATGCTGAAGCTAAGCAGGAGAAAGAGCCTTTTTCCATTTATTCTGACAGGAAAGTGGCTGTTGAGAAGGGGGTTATGGGCGGGGGAGGGGGTTATGCTGAAAGTCCTTTGTTTTTTTACTCACAGAACCAAGCTTGGCTGCCTACCAACAGCCACTGAGGGGACAGTCCCTCACAGGAGTCAAGAGAACTGTCTTCCTCAGGAGAGAGAGCTGTCTGCCAGGGGGAGTGGGTGGGGAAGAGGAGCAGACCCAGCATCCGGCCAAAGGCACGCGAGTACTCTTGAGTGGTGGCTGATGGGCCAATGGCTGAGGGAGGGCATTTTACAGCCAATGGGAGCACATGGAATCTTGCGAAACCAAAAGATAATTATTTATAAGGAGAGATATAGCAGAATATATGGCCTTTGAACTACTCAGATTTTTTTAAATGTTATTGCTCCAGGCTGCCATTATTTCCATATACTTTTTAGAAGGAGTTAAAGTGCGCAAATTTGATGTAAGGGCAGATCCATTCCAGTTTGGCATGCTGTTTTCTCACTATAAAATGGATTTTTAAAAATTTACTGCCAGTAGATACTTTAATCTTGCTTATAAATTAGTTTTATCCTAAATGAAAAACCCATACATTAAATAAACTATTACTGATGTGTTAGCAGGTGTTTTGCTTGCTTTAGCACAGATATCTGGCATTTATGAGTTATTTGAAACTTTAGGTTTGATATTATATTTACCATGGGGTAGTCATATTGCATCTGATGAAGCCCATCATTTAAGCTACAATAAAACTGTTAGTGTTTAAAGTGCCATAAGAATCCCTTTAAACATTATATTTAGAGTCCCACAAATTAGACCATTAAAATAAGCTATTTTGGTAAACGTTTGTTTTGAGTTCTTTTTTTAGATATATCTGAGCAGGGCTATTTTTGTAGAAACAGCCCAGCAGGAACTCATTAGCATAATAGGCCACACCCAACAGCAGGAACTCATTAGCATATTAGGCCACACCCCTGACAGCACAGCTCTTTAGCATATTAGGCCACACCCCCATGTTACCAGAAGTATGGTCATCCAGCCACACCCACCTTTTGCTTCTTATTCTGTTTACCTTGTTTGTTGTCAAAACCCAGGGCTTTTTTGTAGCAGGAACCCTTTGCGCATGTTAGGCCACACACCCCTAATGTAGCCAATCCTAATGAGTTTCTGCTTTTGGGTGTGACCTATTATGCTAATAAGTTCCTGCTGGGCGTGGCCAACTCAAAAGCCAGCCGGAACTCCGTTCCTGTGCGTTCCTGCCCAAAAATAGCCCTGTATCTGAGGAAAGTAACATTACTAGGCCATGTCATATATTGTTTTTTATCTGCAGATAATTTTTTTAAAAAGCAAAGCAGTAGTTTCTCTCTCACTAACAACTCAGAGGCATAGAACTGACAGATACAATGGCCCCTATATTGATAAGACTGTCATGAACACAGCTGAGAATGGCTTTCCCATTGCCTGCTGTTGCTCATAGTTTGCCTTCCATTTCCAGAAGTGGGATTTCCATTTACCATTTGTTTTGTCAAGAACTTTACTTGATTAGTGCCTCTGTTATCAGAATTTTATTTTTCAGACTTGCAAGCTGCCTGCCAGAAACATTTACAAAGGTGTTAAAATTAAAGTAGCGTGATAAATGAAAATTTTTGCCTAATTTGTGGCTCTAGTCCTGAGGGACCAATGTGTTAACGGTGCCTGGAATTTCTGGCTGTTCTGTTTCTTTCATTTGTTTTATTACTGATATTTTAAATATTATTTTATTATGATTGTAAGCTGCCCTGAGCCCCTTAGGATGGGGACAGGGTAAAAATTGAAATAAACAATGCAAAGTTCAGATATACAGTAACAACTGATCAAACAGTAAATAACAAAATTTAGGGAATGAACACAGAACAACTGAAGGCCAATGTGATTGGCCAGGATCCCAGAAGAAGGGGCAGGGCACCCATCTTGTCTCAGTCCACTTGTTTCTATCATAATCTGCAGCTGATTCATTCTTTCCTGGAGTAGGACCGACAACAGGAACTATGGGTGTCCCTGCTGCCGAAACATACTGGCCTTTTAAGAAATCCTCTATCATGTATCCAGCAAGCCTTACTACAACTGCTCAGGCCTCCATCTTGACATGCATTTCAGCTTTTTAGCACAAATGCACATGTCCTTCAGTAACATCTGGTATTTCTTCTCTCCTTCCCAACTCCATTTTCTTTTTGCTGTCCTTCTCTGTTTTCACAGTCTGGTTATTCCAATTTTTATTGAAGACTGCCAGAGGGCACTGATGATTAATCTGTGACTGTGTAAATGTTTTCCTGCAAAAACAGGTAAAGCTTGATTCTGATTTTCACTGAGGCCTTATTTTAACAAAGAAGTAAAGAAGTGGCAAACTTATGCAGTGCAAACTAACACGGGCTTGGTCATTTGTGGAAGCAGTAAATTATGGGGTGCAGCCACTTGGTGCAGGTGGCTAGTTGAACTAGGGCTTCATGGGCAAAGATCCACAGGGCAAGCCACTTAGTAGTGATAGCCTTCCCATGAAATTTTGGCAGTTTCAACCATGTCAGGTATACCCTGCTAGATTGTGATGTCATGGCTAAAATCACCCAAAGAGCTTTTCACACAAATTACTTAACGATATGAGTCCCGTGTGGTTCCCATGCATAGTGTGCTTTCTGCCTATGCAGAGATTGAGGCCATGCTGGTCTGCATGATGTGAATTTGCTACCTCTTCAGTTTTTCTACTGAGCTGACACAGAATAAAGAGTATCACTGGAAGAAACAGAACCGAGGACTGGTATCCCTGATCTACTCAGGCTGCAGGCTTCCAACAAGTGACTGTAATTGTGGAAGGATGATAGAATCATAGAAAGTTGCTTCTCTTGCAGCTGCATCAGGAGGGTTTAGAAACTACTTCCAACTCATGAGTTGAAGGGAGGGATTGTGGCTCAGTAGAAGAGCCTCTGCTTTGTATGCAGAAGGTTGCAGGTTCAATCCCTGGTATCTCCACTTAAAGGGGTTTGGGTGATATGAAAGACTCTGGACAGCCACTGCCAGTGAGGGTAGACAATACTGAACTTACTGGACTGAGGGTCTGATTCAGTATTAGGCAACTTCATATTTGTTCATAAAATTTGAAGAGGAGGTGGAAACACTAGAATTTTAGCATTGCTCATCAGATGGACATATTCTTTTATGTTTTGTATTTGTAAATTTTTATTTATATAGTGGGAAAATGAATCATACCATAACTGTTGGGGGCATACAACAGATTTAATTAGTGCCTTTATTATTTTAATTGTGAATTCTTTCAGTTTGTTTTATTGGTAGCCTTTGGGAGCCATATAGCAAATAAATAATATATACATTAACAGTCCTTCTACAATAACATGTACTTTTTGCTATACAGGATCACATTATATATAATTACGTTACAGTTTTATCCCACCGTTCCTCACAGCAGTATATATGATTATCCTTCCCCATTTTATCTTCACAACAACCTTGAAAGTAGGTTAGACTCTCTCTTTCCTTCCCTCTTTCCTACTTCTGCAGCCCAACTCTAGTGAGAAGGGGTTTAAACTTTAAACCCCTTCTCTCTTCGCTGCCCCCCCCCCACAGGACAGCTGGGGAAGGGAAGGGGTGGCTTTTGAAGATGCCTCCCCCCCCTTGCTTTCCTTCTGACATCACTTCTGGTGATGTCAGGGGGCATGGCATATGCTAACGAGCTATTATGCTAATAGCCTAGTAGCTCATTAGCATACCTTATGCTAATGAGTTCCTACAGCTCTTTTTCTATGAAATGACCCCTGGACTGAACCAAAGTGACTGGGGAGGGGCTAGATCAAGATTAATAGCGAAGTTAGTCAGTCTGTAGCAGTAAAAAAGAGCAAGACTCCAGTAGCATCTTAAAGATTAACAAAATGTGTGTCAGGGTATGAGCTTTTGTGAGTCAATGCTCACTTCTTCAGATACAGCTAGAATGACTATAGAATGGAGAGGGGCTGTGGCTCAGTGGTAGAGCCTTTGTTTTGCATGCAGAAGATCCCAGGTTCAGTCCCCAGCATCTTCAATTAAAAGGACCAGACAGCAGGAGATGTGAAAGATCTGGAGACCTTATCTGAGACCCTGGAGAACCCTGCAAGTCTGAGTAGACCAGGGCTTTTCCTACCTTTTTGAACCTGCAAGCAGCTTTGGAATTCTGACACAAGGTGGTGGAGCCAACTACTAAATGGCTGCCACAGGAAGCAGAGCCAACCATAGGCTTGCCAGTCCCCAGGTTGGAGGGGGGGTCCCTTGGTTTTTGGGGCTTCTCCCCAAACCCTCCTCCAAACAGCCATATCCCTGCGTGACTTCCCCAACATAATGATATCACCTGGAAGTGATGTCATCATGCCAGAGATGTCGTGGGGGACACTCTGGTTTAAGGGCAAAATTCTATGGTTTTAGGCCAGTTTTACCATAGAGTTTTGTCCGTATACCAGAGCATTCCTGTGCGATGTCCCCAGTGTGATAATGTCACTTCTGTGCGATGTCATCACAATAGGGACATCCCGGAATGTCCCCCCCCCGGCTGGAGTGGCAAGGGGACCTGGCAACCCTAGCCAACTACAAAATATAAGGGAGTTAGGTTGCGCATAACTTTACAAGTAACAACATTTCAGGTAGAAGATTTGGTTAACAGGATGCCTTTTTAAATGCACATAATGTTTTAAACTATTTTCTTCAGTACACACAGCTTACCTTCAGTCACACAGTGAAGATTTGTAAAGCTCTGCACAGCCAATCAGATCTCTGATGACCAGTTTTCTGGAGAAAAGCCTTATCTGGCCCTGCCCAGTTTCTAAAAACACTTGGTAGGCTCAGCAAAAGCTGTCTGCAGGTGTTATGGCACTCACAGGGACCATGCTGGGGACTCTTGCAGTAGCCAGTACTGACCTTGATAGACCAATGGTCTGATTCAGTATACAGCAGCTTCAGGTGTTGTTACTGGTCTAAGGTTACCCAGTGAACTTTATGACTGAGTGGAACTAGGTTCAACATTCTAAACATTTATTATTTTATTTTATTAAGATTTTTAACTTACCTTTCTGCCCCCATAGGGCCACCAAGGTGGCTAAAAAATTAAAGCATACAAATTAAAGTACCCTTGTAAAAGCTATTAAAACCTATGCTCAAATACATAATTAAAACAAGTTAAAACCAAAGCTTAATATAGGTATGAAAGATGAAAACAACAGGTAAACCATTGGGGAGCAAGGAGGGATTACTGAAAGAACGCCAAACAAAATGAAAAAGTCTTCACTCACTAGGAGAAGACAGCAACAGAAGGGGACAGAGGAATCTCTCTGGGGAGAGAGTTCTAGAGTTTTGGTGCTACTGAAAAGGCCCTCTCTTGGGTTTGTTTGTTGTTCAGTTGCACAGTCGAGTCCGACTGTTTGCAACCCCATGGACCACATCATGCCAGGCCCTCCTGTCTTCCGTCGTGCTCCAGAGTTTGCTTAATTTCATGTTCGTTGCCTCGATAACACTGTCTTGGTTAACCATCTCATCCTTTGCTGTCCCCTTCTTCTTTGACCTTCAGTCTTTCTCAGCATCGGGGTCTTCTCCAGTGAGTGCTCCCTTCTCATTTGGTGGCCAAAGTATTTGAGCTTCAGCTTCAGTATCTGGCCTTCCAGGGAACACTCAGGGTTGGTTTTCTTTAGGATTGACTGATTTGATCTCATTGCAGTTCAAGGGACTTTCAAGAGTCTTGGGTTGCCACCCACCTAATCTCAGAAGGCAAGGGCAGCGGAAGTAAGCCCTCTGAAGTTGACACAGTGGTTGGGTAGGTTCATAAGGAAAGTAGGGATATAAACATTACATCACACTGTCTGTTGTAAAGGAGAAAACCATGAATACAAAATGTACTCAAAACACATTGGAAATTACACAGCAAAACCAAGTTAAAATTGGGGCACTGTTGTGTTCTGTTTAGCACAGCAGCTAGTGCAAGCCCATGTCACTTCTTTTAGTTATTGCTACTGTTAGTACTCTGTTAAAGGCAATATAGCTGTCAACAGTTGTCAGATTACAAGGAATTCTGCTACCTCAGTGGAATGGCATTTGTACCATTTCTACCTATAATGTAAAAAAAAAAAAGATGAAAAACTCAAACATAATATAATTCTTCCCTTCTGCAGTGGAACGCTCCTGAATAAAGTTTTGCTGCCTCTTTTCCACTAGGAGATAGTTTTTAAAAAAATCAACACTAAAGCTATTCCTAACTGAAGACCTCCAGTCAAAGATTTTATTTATTCCTTTTTATACATTTATATATTGCTTTCCCAAAGAGCACCCAAGGCTGTTTATATACAGAATAGCTGCCCACAAAAGGAAAAAGAGACAGAGAGGGAAGATTTGGCTCAGTGGTTTGAACTAATAAGCAAAATTCAATCATTCCACTGCATGCCACAGTTTCCTATCTTTCCAGTCTTATGTCTTGTCAATGCCATAGTCCCCTGGTCTACTCTGAGGGTTTTCATAACTCCCTTCTGCTTAGACCTAATTCTCACAACTCCAGTTTCTCTCTCATGTGCATGCAGCTTCCATCCACGGTTTGCAGGCAGATGCAGAATAATGGGAGTTGAGATCAGAAGGGAGGCAGGGGCAGTAGTCAGCTCTTCAAATAGCCCTCACCTCCCTGCCTCCAACACAGCACTTCTGTATAGGCCGAGACTGGACACCTGTATGCCTCTCATCCATAGGATGCCAGAATACCCCCACCCCTTCCCACCCAGGTGGTGGATGGAGATCTCCTTGGTGCTGGGGAGGGCAGCAGTGGGAGGGCTTCTAGTGTCCTGGCCCCACTGCTGGGCCTTCTGATGGCACCTTGTATTTTTGGCCACTGTGTGATACAGAGTGTTGGACTAGATGGGCCATTGGCCTGATTCAACATTGCCTTCTCTTATGTTCTTACCATTGATCTCCCTATGATAGAGATCAGTTCACCTGGAGAAAATGGCTGCTTTGGAAGATGGATTCTATGGCATTATACTTCACTGAAATCCTTCCCCTCCCTAAATCCCACCCTCAGAATCTCCAGGTATTTCCAAAGGGGGTGGCCAGATAGTGTTCTTTAGGGTTCCTTTTTTATGCCACTGGCATCCTTACTCTCAGCTCCCTTCAGTTTCATTGCTCAGTGCTCATTGTCCCTACTTTCCCTACTCATGGAAGCCTTTTCTGCTTCACTGTCCTCTCATTTATAATCTGTTGACATTGTCATCTGTGTCTCCATCTTCTGTCAGCAGAACACAGCTTGGACCCAAGTCCAGGTTGAAGTTTTTCTTCCATCCAAATAATGTATGGATAAAACTCTGCTGTTAATTAACTCTTTGGTTCCCATAGTCTGTTGTCTGAGGCTACAGCTGTGCTCTGGTTTAAGATCCTATAGGCAGAATGCTTGCTGCTAGGTCACCCATTTGTTTTTGCTCTGGCTCAGCAATTCATTTCTTGATTTGACAAGGCTACCTAAGATTCAGTTGAAGAGAACTTGGGCATTGTCCAAAACTCAATGAATGCTTCACTTGAGTTTTTGTATGTGTGTAATATATCTCGACACTGTATTAATAATGGATAGCAAACTTTAGTCTTAATTGACTGCAATATTAATAATTCCTTTGTTTTGACTTTTAAGCATTCATGTATCTATTTTAAAGAAGTCCTACTTACTCCTTTGGTCTCCATTTTGCACATGACAGTGTATATCAAATATCATAATGAAGTCAAGGAATATTAACCATCCCTGTTTTCTTTGTTAAGAAAGAACTTTCACTTGGTTTACTCATGCACATAGTTCTTTTGACTTCATTGTACTTGCCATTCTGCCTTTGCAGAACAAGGCTAGAATATTGAGAAAATAGTTCAATTAGTTTGACATATTTTGTTTTTGATAAGCACACTGGGACCATTAATTATGCTTTATTTCTCTAGGTATTTTAAAAATTCATTGTTTATAAAATAGTGTGGCAGTTCATTACTCGTACTATTTTTTACCAGTTTTAATTGATTTCCCTTTTTGGTAAACTTCAATTTGCTTTTCATCAGCTTTTCTGGCTAGAAAAAAAGCAGGGGGAATACAGCCAGTCCCCTCTGGCTTGTACATATGGGGAGCAGTGTTCCCTCTATGCTGAGTTAATGTGAGCTAGCTCACAGTTTTTTAGCCTCTGGCACACACATTTTTGTCTTCGCTCAGGAAGGATGACTCCAGAGCAAACTGATTTATGCTGCAGCCAAATCACTCACTCACAACTTTAATGCCAGTAGCTCACAAAGTAGAATTTTTGCTCACTAGACTCCACAGCTTAGAGGGAGCATTGGTGGAGAGTTCCCTTAGGGATCTCAATAAGCCCTTCCCTATTCCTAGCTAGCTGTCAGGCAAACATGTCATTACTCTGAATGTGAGGCTCTTCCACTTTGACTGTTCTTGAGAGCTACATGAGATTCTGTTTGGATTTTCATTTTTTAAAATATTAACAATAAGTATTTCTTTTAAAGGTAATTGTAAATGGTATGTAAGCTAATAGAAACATTTCTGTGCAGAAATCCAATACATAATCAAAGCTAAATCCATTACCCATCATCAGATATATGATGCAGTATACAACACATCAAATTAAGGATTTCTTTCCTATGCAAAGAACTCGTCATGGAGGAAACAGCTGTATTTTGAGTTAAACATTATAGATATGTCACAGCTGATCTTGACCTAAGTTTATTATTCAGAACTTTATACCAGAAACCAGGGAATGGTAAGCAGAGTTCCCTCTAAGCTGAGTTAGTGTGAGCTAGCTCACAGTTTTTTAGCCTCTGGCTCACACATTTTTGTCTTAGCTCAGGAAGGATGGCTCCAGAATAAACTAATTTATGTAGTAGCCAAATCGCTCACTCACAACTTTAATGCTAGTAGCTCAGAAAGTAGACTTTTCGCTCACAAGATTCCACAGCTTAGAGGGAACATTGATGTTAAGTCCTTTCAGATGTTGGGTTTTAGCTTAAAGTCATGCCAACCTGTACACTGAAAAGAACATCCTCTAAGTCCATGTGCTGGGTCTGGCTGGTCACCACAGATACCTTTCACTGAAAGCTGAATATGTAGTCCAAAAGCAAGCCGAGAAACAGAGCCAAAGGTCAGAAAGCCAGGAAATCAGTCAGAGTTTTCAGGAGCAGAGGCTGACAACTGGGATTAAGTCTAAAAACACATGGTTGCTTCCACACCAAGGCAATGAGCAGGGTTGTTTATGACCAAATCCTCCCCTCTCTGGGAGTCAATCCGCAAAAACTCACAGCCCCTCATGTTGCCTTTGCAACAGCTGAAGTCTGGCACTCCTCCTTCTCTCTTGCACATTCAGATGCTGGCACGCCCTGCATCTGGGACAATCAGGTGAGCTAGGTGGGGATTCTGACCTCGGGGTGTCTCCAACTGGGGGTGCTGGGCCAGGCTCTGGATCAGTCTCTTCCTCTGATCACACCTCAGTCTCTTCACCTTGCTGCCCCACCTGTGCAGATGCTGGGGCCTCTTCTAGGTTCCTCTTCTGGGTTGACTCCAGAGGAGGCCAGGTTGCTCCATGCTTCTTCCTCATCTGAGGAATAGTCAGCCTCAGCGGAGCCAGGATCCATGACACTCCAGCTAGATGATCTTTCACTCCAGTTATGCTCATTAACTATTTTTGGCAACCGCTTTTAAAAATAGAAAATAATTTAATAAGCATATTCAAATAAACTTGCCAGACAGTCAGGAAGGTATAATTCAGTCTGTTTAACACGAATCTCAATTCATCCCCGCCCACCACCAGAACGCTCCCCCCAAACCCCCCCCACTGGAGCAAGAATGGGACTTGGCAACCCTATTGAAGGGTGCAACTCTACTTAGGATACCACTCTAGGCCTCTTAGATCTGGAAATAGAAGGCAAAATGTGGATACCGTTTCTTGTCTGATTCTGCATTCCCTTTGTCCTTGCCAATGGTGGGAGTCACAACTGTGATTGACAGGAAGAGGAAATCTTTGCTCCCCTCTTCCCATAAGCTTCTTCTGAACTTGCCTTAAAGCCAAACTAGACATTACAAGGAACACAAGTTGAGATACGGGTGCCCAAGCCAATACATCGTCACATGTAATAACTTGTATAAAGTGGGTTTACTCACCTAAAAAGTGCTCCATTGCTCAGTTGGTCTCTGAAGCACTGTGAGTGGGGAGGAGGGGCTTCTAGCTTCCCTACCTCATCAAGTTCCTCATCAAAGGCTCCTAAGTTAGCTCAATAGTCACGGGATAAAAGGAAAAGTCCTTTTGTGGATCAAAAACTGGCTAATTAATAGGAAACAGAGAGTGAGTATAAATGGGAAATTTTCTCAGTGGAGGGTGGTAAGCAATGGTGTACCACAGGGATCAGTACTGGGTTTGATGGTTTTTAACTTGCTTATTAATGATTTGGAGTTGGGAGTAAGCAGTGAAGTAGCTAAATTTGCAGATGACATGAAGTTGTTCATGGTGGTGAGAACCAGGGAGGATTGTGAGGCACTCCAAAGGGATCTATTGAGGATGGGTGAGTGGGCATCAACATGGCAAATGGGGTTCAATGTGGCCAAGTGCAAAGTAATGCACATTGGAGCCAAAAATCCTAAATATAAGTAGAAGAAGAGGAGATTGGATTTATACCCCGCCCTTCACTTGGAGTCTCAGAGCAGCTTACAAACTCCTTTCCTTTCCCCTCCCCACAACAGACACCCTGTGAGGTAGGTGAGGCTGAGAGAACTCTAACACAACTGCTCTTTTAGGAACAGCTGTGCCAGAGCTTGTGACTGACCCAAGGTCACATCAGCAGGTGCAAGTGGAGGAGTGGGGAATCAAACCGGTTCTCCCAGATTAGAGTCCACTACACCACTACACCAAACACATTGATGAGGTCCAAACTGGCAGAGACTGTCCAAGAGAGATCTTGGAGTCGTAGTAGATACCTCAATGAAAATGTCAAGACAATGTGCAACTGCAATAAAAAAGGCCAACGCTATGCTGGGGATTATTAGGAAGGGAATTGAAAACAAATCAGCCAGTATCATAGTGCCCCTGTATAAATGAATGGTGCAACCTCATTTGGAGTACTGTGTACAGTTCTGGTCACCACGCCTCAGAAAGGATATTATAGCATTGGAAAAAGTGCAGAAAAGGGCAACTAGAATGATAAAAGGGTTGGAACATTTTCCCTATGAAGAAAGGTTAAAATGCTTGGGGCTCTTTTGCTTGGAGAAATGACAGCTGAGGGGTGACATGATTAAGATTTATAAGGTTATGCATGGGATAGAGCAGGTAGAGAAAGAAGTACTTTTCTCTCTTTCTCACGATACAAGAACTCGTGAGCACTCAATGAAATTGCTGAGCAGGTGGGTTAGAATGGATAAAAGGAAGTACTTCTTCACCCAAAGAGTGATTAACATATGGAATTCACTGCCACAGGAGGTGGTGGTGGCTACAAGCATGGACAGCTTCAAGAGGAAATTAGATAAGCTTATGGAGCAGAAGTCCATCAGTAGCTATTAGCCACAAGGTATAGATAGGAACTCTCCGTTTGGGGCAAATGATGCTCTGTATTATTGGTGCTTGTGGGGGGGCAACAGTGGGAGGACTTCTAGTGTCCTGGCCCCACTGCTGGACCTCCTGATGGCACCTGGTATTTTTGGCCACTGTGTGACACAGAGTGTTGGACTGGATGGGCCATTGGCCTGATCCAACATTGGCTTCTCTTATGTTCTTATGTTCTTACCACACCATTTTCACTAGCAGAAATAGCCAGAGGGTAAAAATCATCTCAGGTGAATCCACGAGCATTCCACAATATGGCAACATTGCGGTGTTGGAAGATTGCTGTTTCCCCCCACCGCCCCATTGAATTTTGGTAATGAATGAGGGAGCACTGGCAAGCAGCAACACAATGTCCAAATTTGTGTCACTTGTAATGTGTAGCTTGGCTTTCAGTTCAGGGCCTGTAGTAGCAGTTGATAGTTCCCAATTTTCTGCTGCTCAGACTGGTTTTTAAATTCAAGTAGTTTTAAGAGAAAACATCTCATGCCTTCTTGTGAATTTCCAAATTATTCCAAACAAACAGTATTATAATAAAAATGGAGTCCTTCTCTTAAAAAATATATAAACAGGCACTGTTTATCTGTCCCTTTATCTGCAAGACTGAGCAGCAGAAAAGCAATGTGATCTCTGTATTTTCAAAATGGGGGAATAATTTTAGATTAAACAAATCAGAGGGAATCAAACCGGGTGGCATTACTTGGTGGATGAAGGGCATATAATTCATCTGTTCTTTTAGATGTCTGAAGCTACACCTTTTCATGTACAAAATATTTTAAGGGAAAACCTCTTGGACATTTGAATGTTAGGGCTTTATTTCAGATACCAGAGGTATGCCTGGGAACTAGGGTTGCCAGCTTTGAGTTGGGAATTACCTGGAGATTTGGGGGATGGAGCATGAGCAGGGCAGGTTTTGGGGAGGGGAGAGACTTCAATGGGGTATAATGCCATAGAGTCCAGCTTCCAAAGTGGCCATTTTCTCCAGTGGAACTGATCTCTGTAGTCTGGAGAAGAACTGTAATTCCAGTAGATTCCTTAGGTCCCACCTGGAGGCTGGCATCCCTACTTCATCCAGTCCATGGAAATGGAACACGTATCAACATTGTTATAAGGGTAGATCTGGGGAAAAGCTGTGTAAAAATCATGAGAATGAGTCTTGGTTTTAAGTGTTTGTAGATTTTGGGAAAACCTCTGTGCCATGGAAAAATGACAAGGGTCTGTATAGGTCATGCTAGAACTGTTTTTTATTCCAACCCAAGAAATGCTGTAAAAGTAAGAACAGATCTTTTCTACTGCAACAGTTATGAAACATTTGTATAATTTACTAATTATTTTTTTCTCTCTCCCTTTCTACAAGGTGTAGGTTTCTTGTCTTGAGTCTCAAGGTAGAACTTTCTATGGAGAAGGTGCCCAAGGCTGAAACATATTGCAAACCCTGATTCCTAATAACATATTTGTATGAGTGACACATTCTTGGAGGTTCCATCTTCTTTTACTAGTTCAGAAGTTGCAACTGGTATTTGTCTTTGGAAGATGTGGAGAGAATTTGGTTTATTTAGAAAGCTGAATCGAAGTGAATGATATAGCAATTATTTTGTTTTGTCAAAGTGTAGCTTCAAATTTTTTTGTCCTGGATTCAGCAAAACTCTGAATGTTCACAAAACTTTGAGGTCCAGACTAACATGTTAAGCATTCCACTTTAAATATTCTAAAGAAAGAGTGTTCTTCTTTGTGGTCTCTGTGCATCACACTAGTGGCACTTGAGTGTGCATAAAGTCTCAATCGGAATTTTTTAAGAGTTAAGCTAAAAAAGATCTTTGGCACTAATTCTTCCTTTCTGGCAGTCTGAGTGTACCACACATACCCAGAGTGGGCAGGGCATGCCTCCCACTCTGTTCTTTGTTGTTGGTTGCAAGTTAACAGATACTTCTTTTTGACCAGGGACGCCCACAAAAACCTTGAAATACACTTTTTCATCACAGTAGAACTCTTATCCTTCTAGTTACTTCTTTACACACAGAGTGATTAAAATGTGGAATTCACTGCCGGAGGATGTAGTGATGGCCACAGGAATAAACAGCTTTAAAAAGGGATTAGATAGACCCATGGAGGATAGGTCTATCAATGGCTACTAGCCATGGTGACTGAGGGGAGCTTTGACATTCAGAGGCACTACACCCCTGAATCTCAGAGCCAGGAGGCAATATCAGGGGAAGGTCTCAGCCCCTATGTCCTGTTGTTGGCTCTACAGAGGAACTGGTTGGCCACTATGTGAGACAGGATGCTGGACTAGATAGACCGTTAATCTGATCCAGCAGGGCTCTTCTTATGTACATATGTTCTTAGTTGTATGTTGACATTTATCAATCAGAAGTCTTTCCTATTCCCTGCTCTTCATCATATGCTTGAATGGGTATGCCAGTGGAAAACATATTCAGGTTCTGCACACTTGAAGTGGGGTGCATTTGTTGACATCAAGCTCTGGATTTCTCTTGCTCTTTAAGAGTCAGCCAATGGAATAGATTGATGATAGGGAACCTAAGTGAAATGTTATCATACATTTTGCTGCACATTACCAGAGATAAAAGACCATTGTTTTCAGCAATGTATAGTTTTAGCTTCAGATTGCCTTGATTTCAGTCAGTCTGAGTTTTCAAAGGCTATTTCTGTGCTGAATAAATTCTGAAAAATTATAGTTCATGTTCAGATTATATTTTGCTGTTTATTTTTTATGGCACAGTTATTTAAATTTCAGTTCAACATTTGAATAGGCATATCTGTTTACAGAACCAGAACTAGATCTCAGTAATGCTGGTGCAACATCATGGGTTGTGACATTATGCTGGCATAGAGATTAGTACACCCCATCCTTAATACTTATTTTCTTGTGCAGCAAATCTTGATATCAGGCAATTAGTAATTAACTAATATATTCTTTACTATTTCTGCTTCCATAACTTTTTTGCATATTTTATACACATAACTATATACATATAATTAGGGCTGGAAGTAATTTCAGATGCCTATTCATACAGACACCTAGAAATTTAATATTGGTGCTTAAGAGTCTGAACTATTTTTCTGCCTTGTTATTAGATTCTAAAGCCATTAAGCACTATAGAAATATTTATTTATTTAGATTTTTACCCTGCCCTCCCAGCAAGGCCGGCTCAGGGCAGCTTACAGTAATAAAAACAATACAATAAATAATAAAACCCAATCATACACGAACATAAAAACCATAACTATACAACATAATAAAGTGCTAGCATTACTTCCTCAGCACACAGTCAGCATCATGATCTACTTCAGATGTCCCAGGCACTTGGGTCAGGCTATCCTGGGGGGGTAGGTCCCAGGGGTCGGGCTCAGTCTCCATAAGCTGTCAGATGTCAGTGGTAGCAGTGGTGGTGGCAACTCCAAAAGCCTGGTGGAAGAGCTCCATTTTACAGGCCCAGCAGAACTGTAACAGGTCCTGCAGGGCCCTGATCTCCTCCAGGAGCTCATTTCACCAGAGTGGAGCCACCACTGAGAAAGCCCTCACATTGACACAAGCCTGGCCTCCTTGATAGTCAGGAGGACCAGCTGGTTCTGGGTCCCCAATAGCAGCACTCTCTGGGGAACATATGGGGAAAGGTGGTCCCGTAGGTAATAATAATGATGATGATGATGGTGGTGGTGGTGTTGCCTGGAAATTTGATGCTGGCTTCTGAAGTTCTTGATGTTGGCTGGTAAGGATTTGAAATGTGAGGTTTCTGTCTAGGATTTCCAAGAGATTTTCTCAAGATGACATGTTACACTTGGCATGTGGGGAAACTAAGTTGAGGTACTTATTCCTTTGTTTGTTTGTTTGCTTGCTTGTTTTGTTTTGTAGCATTTGCTGGCCTCTCAAAGTAGACTTCTGGAAAATAGAGTTCCTTTATCTTCCACTTTTTTGTTCCTTTGAGAAAGATGAAGATGGTAAGCCATGTTAGTCTGTCTGTAGCAGTAGAAAAGAATAAGCATCCAGTAGCATCTTAAATACTAACAAAATTTGTGGTAGGGTATGAGCTTTTGTCAGTCACTGTGCACTTCTGCAGTTACCATCAAAAGTACCATTGAAAGTTGACAGGGTAAACACTCGAATGTGTTGCTGCCACCACAGGGGCGTGCAATTGGCCTGAGGTTATCTAGAGTCACCAAAGCGGCCGGGGCAAGCCCAGGTTGGTTTTGGTCTGATAAATGCATGCATCCCCAGAGAGCAATGCTTGTTGGCATGTATTCGACATCTGAAGAAGTGAGTAGTGACTCATGAAAGCCCATACCCTACCATAAATTTTCTGTTTGTTCCTTTGAGCCCTCTTTAACCCTCTTAACCCTCTACTTCAGCCCATGTAAGCCATTTTTGACCTGTCCCTTATGCTTTGTATCCAGTGAGCACTTCTGTGCACTCTTGGGCATCCTTCAGAGTCTGCTCTGTTGTGCTTCTCTGCCCTTTTCTGCAACTTAGGTTAGCTGGATATGATGTTCTTTGTTGAGCCAGTCAAAAGATTTCTTGAGGTGATCCAATTTATACTAATTTGAAAGCAGGCATAGAAATATAGGTTTTGCATACTTTTATATTAGTGTGACGCATCTACTGTAGGTGGCTTGATATAATGTTATTTGTGCCATGCCCTTGCAGAGTAGTATCCACAGTATCTTTTTGAAATGATATCTGGCTAAACGAGTATAGGAACTCATGACTTTAAAGTGCTTCTCTATGCTATATTAGGGTCATTCAGTAGTTGCAAGGAAATATATAAAATTTTTATAGATGTTACGTGTATTTGGTAGTGAAGACTAATAAAGAAACTGCACTGGATCCAAATTTACATTCATGAAAGAAAGGTGGATAATTTCTGCTGAGTTCTCCATCCTACTGCAGCTTCCGTATCACATCCCATATTGTGGTTGGGGGTCTCCCAGTGCTCAGGATTGGCTTTTAGGGGACACAGAAGATCCCAGTATGAAGACAAAAATGATAAAACATGTTTCATGAGTGCAATTCTGCTCACAGATTTTTGGATATGACTCATGCTCTTGAACTGATACCAAAACTATCTGAAATGTTCATAAAATAGGCTGCTTCAGATCTTAGAAGTTCTGGGCATATACTTCTTATTGGTTGTTTCTGTGTGTAAACCGAGTGTTATGTGCCATCAAGTCATTTCTGACTTGGGTTGGGAAAATTGCTTTTGAACAACAGACATGGGATTTAGTCCCCCTGTTCCATGTACACAGTTTTTGTTTTAAAATGCACCACCATCATCACTTCTGCTTTCTTTATGTGAGAGTTTCTTTTTGCTTTACTGTAGCTAATAGCAGTGTTTGTGTGTGATATCTTTGTGGGGTGGGGGAGGAGCAGCTGTTTGGTACTTTCACCTGAAATTACAGACTATGAGAAGTCTCAGATGCTGCTGACTCAGAAGTTCTTTTTCATGTATAGAGATGATCTGATCCCTCCTCATCACTGGTGCCTTACATCTCATCATTTAATGTGAATGTGTGTTATGTGCTGTCAAGCTGAATCTGACTTAGGGAAGCCCTATGAATTAATGTCTTCCAAAAAGTCCTATTATTAACAGCAGGTCTTGCAAACTGAAGGCTGTGTCTTCCTTTATTGAGTCAATTCATCTCATGTTAGGTGTTCCTCTTTTCCTACTGCCTTCAGCTTTTCCTAGCACTGCTCTTTTCCAGTGAGTTTTCTTCTTCTCATAATATGACCAAAGGATGGTAGCCACAGTTTATTCATTTTGTCTTCTAGAGAGAATTCAGGCTTGAATTGATCTATAACCCACTTGTCTATTTGGTGGTCCATGGTATCTGTAAAACTCTCCTCTAACACCACATTTCAAATGAATCAACCTTCTTCCTGTCAGCTTTCTTCACTGTCCAACTTTCACACCCTTAATTAGTAATGGGGAATACTATGATATGAGTGACCTTATCTTGATCTTGGTCACCAGCAACACATCCTTATACTTAAGGATCTTTTCTAGCTCCTTCACGACTGCCCTTCCCAGTCTCAATCTCCTTCTGATTTCTTAGTTGCAGTCATCGCTTTGGTTGATGATGGAGCCAAGGAATAATTATTTTGATTTCGTCATCTGGCTTTTCCCCATTCTCATTTTACTCATTGTTAAATGCCTATTTCTTTGGGGGGGGGGTTGTTTTCCTGTTCTGTATGTTTTTCTCCAGTTTATTTTCCTGTAGATTTAAAACAGGGAAATAAACTGGGGGAAAAACCTGTTTGATGTCCAATTAACCACTAGGGGGAACAAAACACGTGCAGAACAGGACCCCCGAGAAACAGGAACTTAACAACACGAGAATGTGAAAAAGCCCATCGTCAGCCTTAAAGTTGTATAATTCCTCAGCAGTCATTACTTTTGTCTTCTTGATGTTCAGCTGCAATCCTGCTTTGGCACTTGCTGTGTTAACCTTCATCAGTAGTCATTTCAGGTCTTCACTATTTTCTGCCAGTATGTAAACTATAGTGTCATAAATGACTGTTACTGTTTGGTGTAGTGGTTAAGCATGCAGACTCTTATCTGGGAGAACTGGGTTTGATTCCCCACTCCTCCACTTGCACCTGCTGATGTGACCTTGGGTCAGTCACAAGCTCTGGCATAGCTGTTCTCTCAAGGACAGTTTGTGTTATAGTTCTCTCAGCCCCACCTACCTCACAGGGTGTCTGTTGTGGGGAGGGGAAAGGAAAGGAGTTTGTAAGCCGCTCTGAGACGCCTTTGGGCAGTGAAGGGCGGGGTATAAATCCAAACTTTTCTCTTCTTCTTCTTCTTAATATGCTGCTTTAAACATAATAAAATGGAATTAGCATAGCAGGTGAATAAGGAATATTATATATGAAATAATAATAATTTTAAAATGGTAAACTGATCCAGAAAGAGAATAATAGTTCCTGTCTGCTTCCATTGTAATGCCAGACAATGCTCCCTCTAAGCTGTGGAGTCTTGTGAGCAAAAATTCTACTTTGTGAGCTGCTGGCACTGAAGTTGTGAGTGAGCGATTTGGCTACTGCATAAATTAGTTTGCTCTGGTGCCCTCCTTCCTGAGCTAAGATGCAAATGTGTGAGCTGGAGGCTACAAAAGTGTGAGCCAGCTCACACTAAGCTTAGAGGGAACAGTGATGCCAGCTCTCATACGGTAGTTGTACAGTGTGTGGTGGAAAGTTGACAGCTTAACAAATGCAGCAATTCTCTGGTAGAACTCAGAAAGATCAAGGAATGCACAGCCAGAAGAGGATTGCCCTAGTTATATCATAGATGGGGGGAAGGAAAAGGTAGCAGAAAACCACATTCATGGCTGAGGACACACTGGCAATTTGCTCCGGGAGCCAGTCGCGGCAAAAAAGCCACGTTTGTTCTGGGGTTTCCCTTTCACACAGCCCGGGCTGCTGCCAGAGCATACTGGGTGGAGCCGTGTGGGAGCATTCAGACTGCTGCCCCGGAGGCACGCTGTATGTGGCGTTTCCCCATTAATTCGGCTATGGGTGTATGTGCGCATGAGTGCTCAAGCACTCATGCGCTCATGCGCATAAGCGCATTTTGCCGATTGGGGGAGGACCCCACAGTGCCGGCACCACATTGGGCAGTAGAGAGGAGCATGGTCAATCATACCGCTGCTGCCTTCTGCCCAACGTGGGTTGCTCCCAGCTTATCGGCGGAGCGTTCAGACTTCCCGGAAGCGGGGAAGCGCGGGACACATGAGCACTTTCGGGATTTGCTACCGGTTACATGAGGTATCTTTTTAACACGGCAGTGAAGCGGAACAGCGCTGGTTGGCTACGGATGGGGGATGCCAGGCAGATGTGCCTACGTGAACGCCCTGTTTACTGCGGGTTTGAAGCGTCGCTGAAACAGATCCCTACTGGGGCAAATTGCCAGTCTGAACTCAGCTCATGTTTTACTGACCAGTGGGAAGACCCAGAACAAAGATTCCATGTGTTTCTCTCTCTTCTGTACTTCAGAAGATGATATTCCACTGTTTATTCCCATCCATCCAACATTCTTCTTTGCTTTGAGACATGCTTTCACTCTCTTACTGATTAAATCAATGGGCTTTATCTAGATGGAAATCATGTTCCACTGCAAATTACTGTCAGTTCATGCTTTCTATCATTCAGTAGCCTGAGGGGTAGAGAAGAGCCAAGATGCAACAAAAGTATGTCTATAACTTGCAAGATTAATGGGAAGGTAGTTCACGCCATTTTGTCATAGTCTGTATAGATGACACCTTGACCTGGATGGCCCAGGCTAGCCTGATCTGCTCAGATCTGGGAAGCTAAACAGGGTCAGCCTTGGTTAGTATTTGGATGGGAGAACACCATGGAAGTCCAGGGTCATGATGCAGAGGCAGGCAATGGCAAGCCACAACAGAATGTCTCTTGTGTTGAAAGTGACTATGGAGTCGCTTGATGGCAAAAAAAGACAAAAAAAAGTAGATGACAAATTTCAGCTATCCAGTTTTGTATATCTAAATACCAACTTTGTTGAACCTGTGGGCACTTTGGAATTTTAGAAGAATGTGTTGTCATAGGACTTAGAGCCAAAGACAAAATGGCTGTCATAAGGTAGGACCAATGATGAAATGGCTGTAATGTGGGGCAGAATAAATTGTTTGCTTTGGGGAAGAGATGCTATTTTGGTTCAGGTTTCAAAGAATGGGGAGGGTTTGTGAGGCCACAGGGGGATTCTGAGGATTAAACCTGGGACCTTCAGCATACAAAGCAGATGCTCTACCATTGTCCTACAACCCCACCCCTGATACTTGAACTTGTTACTATGGTTTTAAATAATTTCCAAGCATCATTAAGTGATTTTGCCCTTTTTACTCTCCCGTTCAACTTCCTTTTGACTAATCTAGTCACTGAGGTGTTTCTCTTTTGAGATCAAATGTAACTTTGTTGAACGTTTGATGTCTTTGCACACATAGCACTTATGGGCTACATATGGTGATTTTCCTGCTTGGATATAACTTTACTGTATTATTTATTTACTCTATAGCCCACTTTTCTCTTTGAGACCCAAGGCAGTTTACAAAAAATATAAAAGCAATGTAGAAAGTGTAAGTCATCCAATAAAACTGCAGTAGGATTAGGGTTACAAAATTAGGAAACAATGCAAGCAAAAACAGTATAAGATATGACATACTATAAACATAATCTGAAAACTGCATGTGTGTATGTGTGTGTATAATAAGTTAAAAATAATTTTAAAATCATGCCATTTTTCTACCCAAAGAGGCAGGATGGGATAAATGCATATTTCACAGCATATATATGTGACAGGAACTCACAGAATTTTAGGATTGCCAAGTCTACTTACCAGCTGATGGACGGTGGGAGAGAGCCTTCTGGAAGTGGGGAGGGCACAGTGAGGTCACTGTGAGTGATGTTGCCAGCATAATAACATCACACAGAAGTGACATCATCATACCAGGCATGTCACACAGTGACACTCTAGCATTTTGGTTAAAAATGCTTGAGCATTGCTGTGCAACATGCCCAGCGTGATGATGTCACTTCTGCGTGATGTGACCACACTGACGATATTGATGCGGGAGGGGGCTGTTTAGGGGTGTGGCTTCCCTCACCTGCCAGCTGGCTGGTAGCGGATTGAAGCCCCCCAAATCAGGGGAAACCCTGCCCCAACCATGGGTCTGGCAGTCCTACAGATTGCTGCTACATATGTATGACACACATGCCTGTGGCAAATTAGACATGTGTATCTATCATGTTTTACAACGTCCCCAGAAATAATAATTATGTAGAAAATCACTTTGTGTGGTGGCCCTTTGTCAAATACAGCTTCAGAGTAGCAGCTGCAGCAGCAGAAAAATATTGTAAAGAAAACAAGTTAATAGACTCTACAGCCAGTTTGGTGTAGTGGTTAAGTGCACGGACTCTGATCTGGGAGAACTGGGTTTGATTCCCCAGTCCTCCACTCGCAGCTACTGGTTGACCTTGGGCAAGCCATAGTTCTGTCAGAGGTGTTCTTAAAAAAGAGCACTTTCTGTCAGAGCTCTCTCAGCCCCACCTACCTCCCAGGGTGTCTGTTGTGGAGGGGGGAAGGAGTTTGTAAGCCGTCCTGAGATGCTTAAGCATATTGTGAAACCATGTAGTTCTGCTCTTTTCCTTTCCTTTTTCTTACCTATTCTGTAGCCTTGGATAAGATTGGGCTGTTAATAATGGCTAGTATTTATTGCATTTGGAGTTCAACAGTAATTTTCCTGATTTTGGAAAGATCAGGCCTAGTTCACACATTACTTTAGCGGGTTGGTTGCTGTTCCTCTGTGGCTTGCTTATGCATTGCATTAGTAAACTGTGAAATTCTGCATTAAATTGATTGTCTGTATCATATGGGTATTTACCACTTCTTCAGTATGCTGTCTTTCCATTGAGACTATTGATGCTGACAGGGGAAAAACCCCCCTGGCATTATGATAAAAATCTGAACCTCTGCACCAACTATCTCTGAGCTAAGAGTCAACATCCCTTGTCATAAGGACATTCTTGTGATGTGCTTCAAACTACTCATAAGAAAATATTCTTTTGTAAATACAGTTTTATTAATTTTGTTCTGCATTTTAATGTAGTAATATTTACACAGAAATTCAGAACATATGTGGAACAAAGCCATCCAGTACTCTGCAAACAGGGTTGAGTGCTGAATGAGCAAACCTAAAAGGGATTGAAGCTAGACAGAATATGAAGATCACAATATGACATTCTGGTTAATTGGAAAGGGCTTGCCTTCCAAAAAGACTTAGATATGATCCCGTCCTTGTTAAAAAGCAGAAGGTTAGGTGGGAACAACTGAAAGTAACGTGACTTTTTTCCCAGCTTCTGAACTTAGACATTTCTCTCACGTACAGAGCTGTGAGAGCTCCAAATATATCTGGTATCTGGTACTTCTGGCTGGAATGCTCACTAATGAAGAAAGGGATGAATGGGACTGTATACATATTTTGTTTAAAAAAGAAAAGTGCTTCTGCAGTTGTGCCCAACAACCCCACCACTGACGTATTTTCAAATTAGAAATAGCGAACAAGCAGCAGCCTCAGGACCACTTTGAAAGGACCTTTCCATTTTCGGCAATTTTAGAAATATGCATTTTAAAAATATGCAACAAAATGGCTGGATTTTCTGCCCTATTGCCTGCCATTTTGTACCACTGAACTAGAATAAGGAAAAAGGGAACAGTCCCTCTGCTTGTAAGCAGAGAATTCCACTTCTGCAAGGGGCCTATTAAGTAGCATTGCAAATACCTATAGCCCTATTCAGTCTTCCCCAATAAACATTAGGACAGGCCAGTGTGAGAAAACAGTTGTTATAACCACAGCTTGAAAAGTCTCCTGTATTCAGCAGTTTTGAGAAAAGGGAATAGTATGGCAATCATTATTTCTGAACATTTATTTACTGTTTTGTTTTTATGAACTTTGTGCTTTAGGTGTATTAAAATAGAGTCTCAGGTGTGTTCTGAGGAAATACCTAGCTGACAGAGCCAGTGTGGTGTAGTGGTTAAAGTGTCAGACTAGGGAGATGCAGGTTCATATCTCCACTCTGCCATGGAATCTTGCTGGGTGTCCCTGGACCAGTCACACGCCCTTAGCCTAACTTACCTCACAGGGTTGTTGTGAGGACAAATTAGAGGAGAATGATGTAAGATGCTTTGGGTCTTCATTGCAGAGAAAGGTGGGATATAAATAAAGTAAATAAAATAATCTTTGGTGAGTATCTTAGTAGAAGAAATTGGCAACCTGTCCTGTATATTGGAGCTGTCCTGTATATTGGAGCTGCCTTGAGGAACTTTGATAGGTTGAAAGGTGGAATAAATGTAAAAATAAACAAAAACAGAATTGTACCTTGATAGTCGGGTTGCCATCTCTGAGTTGAGAAATTAATGGAAATTTAAGGGTGGGGAGGGGAGGGACCTCAGGTGTGTATAATGCCATAGATTCCACCTTTGAACACTGCCGTTTTCTACAGAAGTGATCTCCTGAAGACTGGCAACCCTACTCAATGTGTATCTCCTGATATTTGAAACAAATACTTCTCTTTGTGTTAAAAGAGTGCTCTGGTCTGAAAAGAAGCCACTACCTGGTGTAGAAATGTAAAATTTCCAGAAATTTTGAAGCCATGGGGGGAAAAATCCTTTTTGTGTATGTGGAAAACAACAGAAATTGAAGGGGCCATACAGGCCATCTAGTCCAACCCCTGCTCAGTGCAGGATCAGCCTAGAGCATCCCTGACAAGTGTTTTCCTAAGATCCAACCGGTACCTTCCTACCCTTAATTTAAACTAATTATTGCGAGTCCTATCCTCTGCTGCCAATAGGAACAGCTCTCTGCCCTCCTCTGACAGCCATTCAAATACTCAACCTCCTCTTCTCCAGACTAAACATTCCCAAGTCCCTCAGTCTTTCCCCATAGCGCTTGCTCTCCAGACCCGTGATCATCCTCGTTGCTCTCCTCTGCACCTGCTCCATTCTGTTCACATCCTTTTTGAAGTGAGGCCTCCAGAACTGCACACAGTTCTCCAGGTGCTGCTTGACCAATGCAGTGCACAGCAGGACCATGACATCTTGCAATTTGGATGTTATGCCTCTGTTGAAATACCCCAAGATTGCCTTAGCCTTTTTGTCACTGCAGCACACTGGCTGCTCATATTTAACCTATGGTCCACCTGTACCCCAAGATCCTGTTCACATACACTGCTACCCAGAAGTGTATCCCCCATTCAGTATGTCTGTTCCTCATTTTTGTTATCCAGATGTAGAACTCTGCACTTATCCTTGTTAAAACTGCAGTATTTAACGTATTTATGGGAATTTAAAATTTATGAATTTAGTACATGCAAATATACCCAGTACTTAAGAGAGAACTGCAAACTGATGCACCTTATGCTGTCTTAGTACATGTGTGCCTTAATTTTGACTATTTGAGTAGAGAGGGCAAAGTTCTCAATGAAACTTTCTGTTTTACTCTGAGGTTTGGGTGTAGCTTTTGCCCCAGCTCCTGATCTTTTTTCTCCCTCGTGCTAGGTAGGACAAGAAACTACTTTTTACCAATCTGTAGGTATATGTTTCACAGTAGTTTCAGGAAGAGATGAAAAGGTCAACCACAAGTCAGGTCAAAAGGACAACAGAAGGAATGCAACAGTTGAAAAGCAGTTAGAACTTTGCATGCTCCCCTCATGAAGATGTCTTATCGTTCTAGGTGCAGAAATGCATTGGATTTAAAAGCTGTATTTCCCTACAGCATGCCCACCTTGTCTTTAAAAACATTTCACATTTGAAAAGAGAAAATATTTCACTTTTTTTTTCAGTACTCCACAAAATTTCCAATTTTTACATCATATTTTTTTTAAAGGCCACGGAGAAAAACAGGTTTTTTCCCCAAATTTTTCATTTTTCTCCCTGGACCTTCACATGTCTCACCTGGAGTTGTGTTGCTGTTTATCTGGGGAGAACTTACCATCAAGGGATGAACTTTTCCACCTGTTCTGCCCCTCCCCCCAATCTGATTAACCCTAGAAGGCTTGCTTGGTGATGTGTGCCTTCCCAGGAGCCTTACCGATTTCCCCTTTAGAGGTGTAGGAAGTTGTGAAAGACCAAATTATGCAGATAAACCTTTGGCAGACTGTCATGATCCTGGGCCTATAGTGGTGTGACCTACAGACTCTAGGAAGGCCTAGTGGCTCCAGGGAAACCTACATTAGAGTGACTACAGGGCCTACATTTCCCGGGTACCCTCTGGACCCTGTGATTGGCTAACAGGGGATTTGGAGGGAAAACTTACATTAGCAGAAGAGTACAGGGTGGTGCCTGGGAAGAAAGAATAAAAGGCTTTTCCCAAAGTGGGAGGGTGTTCACTCACAAGGAGCAGAGCTGGTGAGGCTGCTGCAGAAGGAGGGTTCCGTCATCCAAAGGGGGTGAATCAGTCTGAGACCAAGTACCTAGAAAAGGCTAGGACAATATAGTTAGACACGTTAGGGTTTCTTATTTTGCTAGTTTATCTACCTTTACTGTGCTCATTTTTCCTACACATTATTGAATCATGGGCTGCGGTCACACATGCCAGATAATGCGGGGGGAGACGAGGCTATTTGTGCCATCCCAATTTGACCTGCCACTACACGATCAGACGCAACAGTGGTGAACCAGTGTTTTTTTTGTCAGCGTGTGTTTCCAGCGCACTTCAGCGAGGGAGCACAGAGGGAATAGGAGTGCGCTGGAATGATCACATGGGAACCTTGGTCTGCAGGCTGTCGCAAACCCCTTATTGTTAAATCTGTCGCAAACAGTTATTGTTAAATCTCTCTAATAAAAATAGTTCATTACTCTGCCCAGGTCCTCACACCTCATTTGGCCACTTATATGGGGAAGCCTACTGGAAAAGGAGTATAAAGGGGTAGGGTGGGTGCTCTGAGCCCCCTGAGGAGACCCATATCAGAGTGGTGGCAGCCATTAGAGAACTTTTCTAACTGCTGCCTGTGACACAGACTATGAATGGTTGAATTTTCTTTACTTGAACCATCTGGCTGGGAGATATGCTGTATCAGAGGAGGTATTTTTTATTGCTGTACTGAGATTTTAGACTGGTGTCTGTGTTTTTGGGGTTGTAAACCATTTTGAGACCTACTTTCCTGGAGAAAAGTGGAATAAAATATTTCAAGTAAATGCAATAGAAATGTTTTTGTTCAGAGTGCACAGAAAACCACGTTACAAAATAACCAAAATGTTAATAGGATGAAGAAGATATTTTTACTGTTTGCAATTGACCATACCTAAATTGATTTTAATATGAATCCATAGATTAGTAGATATCCTTAGAGTCCTTTACATTAGTATCACTGCAACAGACCAATAGTCATACTTGTTTGTTGTGATACTTTCATATTTTTGTAGATTATTTCTAAGATTTGCCAGTAGAAGCCACAGTTCTCTACAGCCTGATTTACACATGTGTTTAATATATTTCAGCACACCAAGAATACCAGATCAATCAGACCACTCTTTTGGACAGAGAGCAGCTTCCCCGTCCCTTAAGCAGGCTGCTCAGACTAGCGAAAGCACAAGAGAGATGAGGAGCCATGGGCAGACCATCCAACAGGCTGATGGGCCAAGGAGGACACTCCAAGTGGACAACAGGGATCAGAGATCAGGACGTTCACCATCTGTGTCACCCGATCGAGGCAGCACCCCTACCTCACCTTATTCCGTCCCCCAAATTGCTCCCCTCCCCAGCAGCACTCTCTGTCCTATATGCAAGACAACAGAACTCACCTCCTCTCCTAACCAGCCAAACTTCAACACCTGCACGCAGTGTCACAATAAGGTCTGCAACCAATGTGGATTCAACCCCAACCCTCACCTGACTGAGGTAACTGGTTCTTTGTATATCTATGAATAAGCCAAATATTTTGAGCAAGCTGAAACGCAAAACAGCTCTTACAAATGACTTTATTTCTGTTGATGGATTATGTTACTGGATTGAGAAAACCCTATGTTCTCTGAAAAATGTGTTCTGAATTCAATTCATGGGGATAATTTTTGAAGTCTGGATCACTGGGGGGAACTGTGTGTTAAATGGGAATTGGTAAGAATAGATTGGGGAGGCAGGTAACAGTTGAATAGTTTGTATCAAGTTGAGGATATGTGCATATATAAATTCTGCCAATAGAAAACAATAGGTAAATTGTTCTCATCAGTTTTGTTTACCTAATAGTTTAGATTTTCTACTATCCATAAAATTTATGCAAATAAAGTAGTACTTTTAATTCTCCTAAGATTCATACATAGCAGGGACCACTGTGGTTTTCCCACCAATTGCATTGTTCATTGAATGCTTTTATGCTATATGATTGCGTTGTCTTTTATTCAGTAATCTGTCTTGAGTCTTCGAGAGAAGGAAGGGCTATGAATTAAATAAATAAATAGATGTATCTCTACCTCATCTGCACTGGTTTTCTTTGTTAATATTACTGAACTGCATTAGAACACTGAAGCAATTTACTTCAAAATGCAGAGTATGTAAGATTTTTATAGATGAAAATCTTTATATATACACACACACATACATACAGATATAAGTATAGATATGTTATTTTATAGTCTGTCTTTCTCACTGAGACTTAAGGAAGATTACACAGTGTACATCAATGCAATCAATAGGATGATCGATCTAATAAGCAATGTAGTAGGGCTAGGAACTGCAGAAATTTGAAATGGAGCTTTTTTCTGAACAAAGCATAAGTATTATATGTGACGTGTTAAGCAATGCAGAATATAGTTTTACATCAGAAGAAACACAGTGCATTTTTCTTGACCAATCTGTTATGATGCCCTCCTGATCTGTTGCGTTTTACATAATTTATGGAATGCCAGGAACATGGGAGCCTTCCTGATCTCCTCAGGCAGGCCATTCCACAGGGTGAGAGGCACTATGGAGAAGACGCATATACAGGCAATTGTTGAGCTTGTTCATCTGCATGGTGGCACTTGCTGAAGGCCCTGCTCAGATGAACAAAGTTGTTCTGGTGGGACATAGGTGGAGAGGCAGTCGTGCACATATGATGGTCCAAGACCATGTATGTGGTAGCCAGAACCTTGAACAGAGCTTGTTAACTGATGGGCAGCAAATGGAGTGATTGAAGAATAGGTGTAATATGCATGCTCCACCTAGCTCTGACTATAACCAAGTTGTGGAATTTTGCACCGACTAGAGTCTGAACTGATTTCGAAAGGAGACCTATGTAAATTGCATTATAGTAGTCTAGTCCTGATGTTATTGTGCCATGATCCAGGTGGCCAGATCGGCCAAGGCAAGGAGTCATCTTCTGGGCTAAACTAAATCAGGGAAAAACGTCTTTTTCGCAGCTGCATTAACTTGCTTCTCCAGCAGTAATGCCAAGTCCAATATGACCCCTAGGCTCTTAAACAATTCATCAAGGATCAGCTGAATCCGATCAAAAGTGGGAAACAAAATGTCATTTAAGACCGCAGGCTTCTCATCCAGCTTCACTTCCATCTCGTCTGGGTTCATTTTCAATATGTTCACTTTCAGCTATTTAATCACAGAAGTGAGGACTTGGCTCAAGATCAGTACCAAATCATCAAGGAATTTGGATAGAGAGATATAGAGCAGGGTGCCATTGGTATATTAATGACATCTAGTTCCAAAGCTATGAATGATTTCTTCTAAGGGCTTTACATTAGAAGTTGAATAACATGGGAGATAAGATTGAGCCTCGTGGAACCCAACAAGACACGTCCCACATTGAAGAGAATTGATCCCCAACAGTAACCCTTTAAGTCCTTGTGGAACAATTTAAACCAGTCCAACCATTCCATTTCTGCCTCCACATACCGCAACAGGATGGCATGATGTATCAGAGGCTGCAGGTGACTCCAGTAGGAGTGACAAAGAAGCATGGCCTTTATCTACATTCAGATATAGATAATCAGCTAAGTCTACCAGCACTGTCTCTGTCCAATAGCCTGATCTGAAGCCAGACTGAAAAGGATCCAGTGCATAAGTAGTGCCCTTCACAGATCTCAGGATCTTGTCAACATCCATTGCAGTAACTGGGTCAAAACAGTCCATAAGCAGACCAGACTATGTATTAGACCTATATAAAGTCACAGCGATGAATAGATGTTGGAGCTACTAGCTGTAATCCACAGCTGTATGTGAGGTACACATGAAAAGTTGTTGGTTTTCCCTCTCACCCTTTCCAACTCCTCAGCAGTCATATTTAGCTAAGCTAGCAGTAGGCAACCCTTGGCACATATGCCAACAATGGCACACCAGACCACCATTTTGCTTGGCACTCAGATCAGAATCTCCACCTAAGCAACTGAGGCACCGGCAGTGCTGCTTGGGTCCCATGATGTGAATGAAGGCAACAGGCATAGCCTCCCAGTCCTGCCCATCAAGGCCTCCCAGGCATACACAGCCACCAGCTAACTCCCAGGTGAATTCCTTGAGATACAGACAGGGCTTAGCTTACTGCAAGCAGATACTGCCCTCCCTGCCATTTAGTTTTCCAGCACGCCAACCTCTTCACATCTGTGGCCCCCTGTATCTCATCCCATCCACTCCTGAGGGTCCCCTGACCGTTTTCAGCAGCAATCGCTGCAGTAGGAAGAAGTTCTGGCAAAAATCCATTCTTTGAACTCCTTTCCTTTCATGGCTGTTTGGATCATCCTGTCTTTCTTTGTATCATTTTGAATGTCATTTTTTGCTTTCATAGAGTGGTTTTTGATACACTTAGTGGCTGCAAGTCAACAGATTCCATAATAAACAAGTAAGAAGTTAAAATGTGCACACCTGGAATTTCCAAAACAAATGATAAAACTGCTTTCTAAGAAAACAGTTGTCTTGAGTCTAACATGTTAGACTCTTCATATGACCTGATACACTAAATCATCACAAGACATCTAAAAAAAATCATATAGCAACATAAAATCTGATCCGTGCGGCGTTGCCTTTAGCTTTGGAATGAGAGGACCCTTTCAGTGTGTTCTTTTCTGCTGGTTTTGCTTCTCTGTCTCTAAATTGCCTTTTTTCATTGTCTTTGTTTGCTGGTCCTCCCACCTTGATTTTATTTGGCAACTTGTATTCACATATAGCTACTTCTGGTTGGTATCTTCATCCCTGCCAATTCCTTTTAAATAATAAAACTCAGATAACTAGGTAGGAAAAAATGACCCAGTTTTATTTCTTGCTGCATGTTTTATAAGGCTAACAACTCCTGAGCATAATGTTTCTAAATCAGTCCTTTAAAGAACTTGATTTTCAAAGCTGCCTTTCACCAAGAAATGTTTTGATCTTATTTTGGTACGCCAAATAATTGGATGGAAGGTGTGGGAGGGGGCATTGATGGCAAGTCTTGGAAATGACCTGCTCTCCCCAGCATGTTTTGTTGTTCTCATCCTTAAAAAGCGGAACTGAGATCTGGTCAGTTTTCACAGTGAGACGCTCTTCATGCTGAGCTGAATAAAATGATGCATTCTTCTTCACAGATTGATCCTGTAGTTTATTACAGATAGAAATATTTCTTCACTAGTTGACTCTTGGATAGAGTAAGGAATAAAGCTAAGTACCTAAAAATTTCAGGTTCAATGATCTCCAGTTTCAGTCCTTTAATGTGATGTTTCCATAGGTCAGTTTCCATAAGAGAGCCAGTTTGGTATAGTGGTTAGAGGCATGGACTCTAATCTGGGAAAACCAGGTTTGAGTCCCCACTCCTCCACGTGCAGCTGCTCGTGTGACCTTGGGTCAGTCATGGCTCTCTCAGAGCTGTTCTGTCAAGAGCAGTTTCTCGAAAGAGCTCTGTCAGCCCCACCTACCTCACAGGATGTCTGTTGTGGGAAGGGGAAGGGAAAGGAGATTGTAAGCCACTCTGAGACTCCTTTGGGTAGTGAAGGGCGGGGTATAAATCCAATCTCCTCCTCCTCCTCCTCCTCCTCCTCCTCTTCTTCTTAATTTTTTAAAATTTTGTTTTCAGCATATAACAGAAAAGAGTATAGCAATAATATGATAAAAAGAGCAACGATAAAAAGTTACAATGATCACTAGTTAACATTGTTTGAATAACAGAGAAGGCATAATTATGCTCAAGAGCATGTCATCTATCTTACTGTTTATATCGGCTTATTAACAGATTAGTAGCATTAGTAACAACTATGCATTCAAAAACAGAGCCAGTGTTTATCCTTAACAAAGGAGGGAACCACTTCCTTTTCTGAGAGAAACTGAATTATTGGGAACCGCTTACACACAAATGGTGTTTGATAATCCCCGTCAGAGTGATTAGTTGTGCCATTCACTATTTTCCCCATAATAAATTGCATCCAAAGCTTATCATACCATAGATCTAAAGGAGGGCCTGAGTCTGATTTCCACTTAGCAGCTATGGTAAGTCTGGCTGCAGCAATTAATATAGAGATTGTTTCTTTCATTTGTTTTGGGGGAGGAGACTCTGGCTATTTTTCGAGTAATAACAATTCACGAATAAAAGGGATTGTCAGATTAGTTATCTGACTGACAGCCACTATTATATCCTTCCAGAAACTCTGGATTAAGGAGCATTCCCACTAGCAATGTCAAAATGTCCTGAATAGGCCACAGCCTTTCCAGCAAAGTGGGCTAATTGTTTCATTTATATTATACAATCTTCTTCTTCTTCATTCATTATGAAATAAATCTGAAGATATTGGCCAGTCACATTGTGGGAGGGAGAGCTTGTACCTGAATAAACCTTGGTCTTAAAGGTGCCACTGGACTCTTTTGGATGGCCGGCAAGTGCAGGAAAGTGTGTGGCTGCTCATGGGTCGAGGAGGGTGGCGCGGAGGACACGCATTGACTAGAGCAGGGAGGGGCCAGGGTGGTGGCAGGGCAGAGGCGCAGGAGGAGACCGAGGAGGCGCAGGAGGCTGGGGTGGAGCTCCTCACAGGCCTTGTGGGAGTCGCCAGGGCCCTCCTTGCAGAGGTGCCACGCCAGGGCCAGCATGAGAACGGGCAGAGCCTGGGCGGGCTGGGTGCCACAGCCCAGGCAGTGGAGGAGCAGCTCAAGGGCCAGCTCTCAGCAATGCTCCACTGGGTCGGCCAGCAGGCCAGGAAAGTTGAGGGGGGGGGCTGCTGGGAGCAGGGGGCAGGGCTTGCTGCGTGTGTCCGACCCCTGGGCTCTTACTGCCAGAGCTTTGCTCCTGTGTGCTCCTGCAGGAAATGAGCCCTATTTATTATAATATGTATAATATGTATACCCCACCTTGGTTGAAGGGTACCTCAAAAGATTAACAGTGCAATCCTATGTAGAATTATTCTGTTCTAAATCAATTGAAATTAATGGGTTTATAGTGGAGTAACTCTTGTATAGGATTGCACTGTTAGTTTATCTTCAGTAGGCTATTAGCTTGCACAGGGAGGTGATCTACCAAAGTTGTTGCCAACTAGTTCTTAGTCATGTCCCCTGGCCACAACTTCTGTAACCTGAATGAAGGATAAAATCAGGAGGCATCCAGACACTGACCTATAACAGCAATCCCAACTCACAGTTCAGTGAGTAGGGCAGCTGGTGGATCTCAGGTGATGTTAGAGCCTTCTTGAACACTGAGGGAAAGAAGAAGGAACAATAAAGCACAGAAATCCTGTGCTAGATTTGAGCTGGGGTCCATCCAGGCCACCTTTCTCTGTCTGACAATACCCAGGCAGATGCCTCAAGGCAGCCGCACAAGAGAGCCTCCCACCATATGGTAGTCAGAGGAGCACTGCTGCTGTATATGGCAGTTCCATTTGGGACCTATTTGAGGTATTTGGTTGTCCTAGGCAAGGCACACTCGCATAGCCAACAAACTAAGAGCTGTGTGTGCCCCCCATGCTGCTGATTGCTGGGATGGAGCTGAGTCCATTGATGGATCCGCATTCTCCTCATAGTGCCCCCTCCCAAGCAGTCACTGGGATGGCTTGGATGGAGAGCCAGCCCTGATCCCATTTAGTTGTAATGTTATCATCCATGAATCTGGGGAGGGGCTGTGGCTTAGTCGTAGCACATTTGCTTAATGTGCAGAAGGTCCCAGGTTGAATCTCTAGCTAAAAAGATCAGGTGGAAAATGATGTGAAATATCTCTTCCTGAGATCTTAGAAAGACACTGTCAGTCTGAGGGGACAATACTGACCTTGATGGACCAGTGGTCCGATCTGGTATTATGCAGCTTCATTTCACTGGATTGGAATTTCGTGTGTTTCACAAGTACTCAGTAAACCATCAGATTGCTTTCAGTCCCCCCACAACGAGTGAGGGAAAATGCACTAGGCTGAAAACTTGAGATGTTGGTGAGGGTTGACTAAGGTGCCTTATTATCTCACTGCTAGATTCATTATTCTTTCTAATACGGTAGGAGAGCTCCATGAGATATGTTATCCTAGATCTGCTGTTTTATTTTTGTGATAACCTTGGAAGGTTAGGTTGAGATATCACAGAGTCAGCCAGTATGCTGTCCTAAGCTGACATTCTAACCACTACACACCACTGCTTCATTTTCATAAAGATTTATAAGTATAAAATGTATTGTATATGGCTATTGGCCTTTACAAGTTAAAATGTATCTACAGCCCTAGAATTTAGGGTTTTTTTATATATATAACATCAATCTCTAAAAATTCTCATTCAGACACAAAAATTACATATCATTTCATTTGGCTGCTTTCTTAGAAACTGCATTTGTGCTGATTTTCCTATTGGCTAGAGCAAAGAGTGCCATCCTGTAGGAGACAAGGATATCCACGTCTGACAGCATAAATGCTAATTTGTCAGAAATGGAAAGAGAATATAAAGTCTCTAATGTCTTAGCCAGAAATTTGTTTCTAGGCTCTAAGTATAAAGGGCAAACCAACACATAGTGAAGAAGGTCTTCCACTGAACTTCCGCATATACAAATGCATTATTTCTGTGGTATTTTTGAGTATCATCCAGTAAGTTTGGCATAGTTTGAAAGCATAATGATGTGAATGCCGTTCTGAGGTTATGTGCTGTTATATCCACCAAATAAGAAGCTCTAAAATGATCTTTTAAATTATTTTATACCATGGAGCAAACTTCAATTGGATTATTAATGAATTGTCAATTGAGCTATCCCCTTTATACACCCATTCCTGCAGATCAGAATTATTCCCTGAAGGCCGAAGCAAATAATCAGGAATGGTATAACAGAAAATGTTATTTTAAAAACAGAACAGGCTTTGTCCTTACTTTGCAACAGATGATAACTGGATTTGCTAAGTGAGCCAGTATTTGTTAATTGGTCCCCGCCCCCATGATTTTAAAACTGCTAAGTGGGCATGATCCCTAATTGAAGGGAGATCAAGTTCTGTTCACAGCAAAGCCACTGATTTATTTATTTATTTATTACATTTATACCCCACCCTTCCACATGGGCTCAGGGCGGTGGTATGATGTGGTGACATTTTTGGTAGTGCTAAAATATGCCTCAAAAAAGATTTTCAATTGTTTCCAGACTAGTAAGCAGGGCTATTTTGGGGCAGGAATGCACAGGAACAGAGTTCTGGCTCCCAAGTTGGCCACGCTCAGCAGGAACTCATTAGCATAATAGGCCACACCCAACAGCAGAAACTCATCCGGATTGGCTACATTAGGGGTGTGTGGCCTAACACGCAAAGCAGTTCCTGCTCTAAAAACAGCCCTGGGTTTTGACAACAAACAAGGTAAAGAGAATAAGAAGCAAAAGTTGGGTGTGGCTGGATGACCACACTTCTGGTAACATGGGAGTGTGGCCTAATAGGCTAATGAGTTTCTGCTGATGGGTGTGTCCTGTTATACTAATGAGTTCTTGCTGGGCTTTTTCTACAAAAAAAAGCCTGCTAGTAAGTGTTTGTTTTTTCCAACTTTATAATTCAATGCCATTCAGTAGATGGGAAAATAACTTTACTGACAAAGGCTGCAATAATACACACTAAATAATGCACTTTCAATCCACTTTCAGTGCATTTTCCAACTGGATTTTACTGTGTGAACTGGCAAAATCCAGTTGGAAAGTGGATTTGAAGTGCATTATTTAGTGTGTGTGATCACAGCCAAAGAGTTTTAAGACCAGATCTATAAGTAAGCCTCCTCTGGTGTTATAGAATCCCATTATTACTCCGATAGACTTAAGGGCTGAGGATTTTATAGACGCTATATGGACATTCCAATTCAAGGTTTCACTATATATTAAACCCAGATATTTATAAGTTTTGCACTGCTCAATTGGAATCCCATGTATACTCCAGAGAATTTTTTTTGGCTTTTTCTGGGAAACCATTACTTTAGGTTTTCATATAGTTAAAAGCCTCTTTAAGCAAATTCTAGTTAGGGAGAGGACCATATCATCTGTGTACAGTAGAGTTGAAATTTTCTGATGGCCTACAGTAGATAAGACAAATTCTGGGCTGGAGAGTCTCAGTACAATGTCATTTATAAACTGAAAAGTAAAGGGACTAATACACACCCTTGTTTTACTCCCTTTCCCACTGAACTTTCACTGGTCAGGGAGCTTGAGATGCCCACTTTGATTTTTATAAAGATTTATATATTCTTCTCTTCAGTGGGCAGCCACAGTATACCCTCCTTCATTTAGCAACCTTTCATTTGTGAGTAAAACTGGATAAAGCCTTTGCTGCAACATTTGCTGTACGTCCTTTTCATTTTAAAAATTATTTGCACACAAACATTAGTACTCACATCCAATTAAAGACGCAGCACCCTAGCCACTGTTACTGCTCAATCTCCATTTATTGCAAAGGAATTTGATATTTGTACAGCGACTGTGTTTGAATTAGGCCCCTGTTGTGTTAATGCATGTTTGCATGAGTATTTTGTATGAAATATATTTTCCTATGAATGTTCATTATGCTTTTCCATTTAGAGAAATGAAACTGAATTTCCTGAATGGCATTAAAGAGAATTAAGAGGTTGAGAATAAACAAAATGATTTATAAGCTCAAATGAGTTAGCATCAACATACTTCAGAATTTGCCCATTTCCATTTTGTCTCTTGCAAATAAGAGAACCAACAAACCAATCTCAATAATTCTTGTTCCTTCCTTGTTTCTTTGGAGAATTTAAGTGAACAGTAAATATGACAGGAGCACAAAGAGGAGCTACTGGAAGGAAGAGCCTCAGAATGTGGTACATTAAAAGGATATCAACAGTTATTAAGGTACAGTAAGGCCCCACCCGCTTTCTAAATATACCTGGTGAGCACCAGGAAAGGTGTTGGCCCATTGGCACCACATTAGGAATCTGTGCTGTATATAAAAGATATTACAATTATAACCAGGAGTCATTTTTCTTCTCAGAATTTCATATATAGTGTTCTTGTACTGTATAATCCCAGTTTTCAAAGAAGGAAGGAAGAAACAGGGATATAGCTTTCTCACCACAGTATGCATAAGTAGCTGCTACAGTTAGAGCTACTAGGTTGGATGCTGACTAAAATTTCTGGGCACAGAAGTGCAACTTTCCTTCCTTCCCATTCCCACTGCAGCCTGAAATGCTGCTTGTAAGGGATGAGGGACACCCAGAAACAAGATGAGCACAGAGTTGGAGGGCTGTTACATGTGGGCAGGAAATGCTGAAAATCTGCCACCTCATACATGCACATATCTTGTTAATGGGATTTAAGCCATCATGTCTCATTTGCTACCTTCCTCTTCCTCTCAGTCTCAGGTATGGTGGCCACTGGCAGGGGATGGGGGGAAGTAGGGTAGCCAGATCTGTGTTGGGAAACTCCTGGAGAACTGGGGATGGAGCCTGGGGAAGACAGAGACTTCAGTGGGGTACAATGCTACAGAGTCCACCTTCCAAAACATCCATTTTCTCCAGGAAAATGCAGAATGCAAACTGAGCAGCTCATGACCTAGGTTGTACCATGCTAAAATGCAATCAATGGTGGAAATACAGTGACCAGGCTATAGAGAGTAATTATTCAGCTTGCCACAGCTGGATTGCTATGTCCAGTCTAGCATGTCACATTTCCAGAAGGATGGTTGACAAGCTAGAAAAAACCAAGGGAACAGCTGTGAAGGCCTGAAAACATTTAGGAAACATGCCTTAGAAGGAAATATTAAGGATTCAAGACTGTTTAGCCCTGAGAAGATATGATTAAATTTGTCAAGTACTTAGTCTGTTTTTTCAATATTTAAAAAGTGGCCATAAAAAATAGTTCTTCTCCTCTATCACAGACCACAGGGATGAATGAGCTTGAATTCTGACAAAAGAACAAATTGCCTGGGTAGTTGTAGAGTCATCTTAAGTGGGTGCTTTTAAGAGGAGACTGGTCTGACAAGTCATGTTCCACTTCAGAAGATTTCCAGAACTCATGTCATAATAAACATATTAGTCTTTAGGATGCTACAAAATTCTCTGTTGTTTTGGATGCAAGTGACTTGCAGTGCAATCCTAAACAGAGTTACACCCTTTTAAGTCCACTGAAGTCAAGGGGCTAAGAAAGGTATAACCCTGCATAGGGTGGCACTATAGTACAGCTGCTTACCTGGAATTTTCCAACCTTGATTTTCTAATTTAAAAAACTCACACCCTGAACTCTAGTTCGTGTTGAATGCAGACTGACAAACATCTGTGCATCCAGGTGAATAATGTGAATTTATTTTAACATTTGGCACAAGTACTTGCTTTAAGTTTTCTGTTTGCTGAGTCGTTCTTTGATGGCAGATAATTAATCATGATGCTTGAGCACAATTTTGCTTAGAAGAGCTTGTAAGGTTATGAACATTGTTTGACATGACTTTGCTCCTTGGAATGTTGATCATTTAGGGAACTACAAATTAAGCACAATCTTCAAGGTATTTACACCCACTCAGCATTTAATTTTGCTTTCCACTAGAAGAAGCAAATTATGTTTTATTTGTTCCCTTGCTCTTTGCTTTGCTAGTTGACATATCAAGCTATTGCTTATTCTGAACCCAGGTTCAGTCTATTTTCCTATGTATGATGGCATTATTTTTAACCATATCAGCTTTAATTATTTTAATCTTAAAAGGACTGCAACTGACTGTGTCTGATCAACAAAGGAATATAAAGGTAACAATGCTGCCTGATATCACTCCCCATTTCCTGCATTGTCCAGGGGGTTGGACTAGATGACCCTGGAGGTCTTTTCCAACTCTATGATTCTATGATTTTATGAATGACATCAGTTCTTAAATGCAGTCACAGAATGCAAAAAAAGAGGGAAAACAATCTTAGCTGCAGAGCACATTCAAATGATGGCATGGGCATATATAAGTTTGGCACAGTGAAGTGGATACCATTTTGGATCATTTGGATTAGGTAGTGGATATTCTAACGGTGTTGACATAGGGATATAAGTTTATTTATCATCTGGGCTGAATCTAAATTTGACCACTCCAAGAGTTAAAAGTATTCCTCACTGCAGGCTTTTAAGAAAGTCAGTCTTCTCTATACTTTCTGGCTCAGATTAAGGCAGTAAAGTAAAGAGTTGTACTTGTTAAATGTTTCAGCATGGGGAGGGTCAGATCCTCATTGTTTTCCTTGTCATGTGTCTCAGGTTAAAGTACCTTTGGGCTTGTCTGAGGATACATGAATTATAAAACATGCTATTAAACATAATAATAATGAATACTATTAGCCATTTTTCTAGCATTGTCATTAGATGATGTCTTCTGACAGGGAAGGGTCAATGTTCAAAATATACAGACCCCCCGGTGGTCTGGATACTCATTTGCCTAGTTCAGGGGTGGGCAAACTTGCTCAACATAAGAGCCACATAGAATAAATTTCAGATGGTTGAGAGCCGCAAGACATGAACAAATATTACGCACACATTTTTATTTAGAAAATATGCAGATTTGCTTTTTATTACCATTAAATGAGACTGCCAAAAATAAAAACAAAAGGGGTAAAAACAGATATTGATAATGATATTTATTTGTCCAATGATATTTATTTGTCTAAGAGAGAGAGAAAGAGGGGGAGGTGGAAAGAAAGAATGAAAGAGGTGGAAAGAAAGAGAGAGAGAGAGAGAAACAAAGAAAGCAAATAGATAGGAGGGACGGGGAAGGGATCAAATGCAGGCCTCCCCTTCACTTCCCCAGCTGCCCTGCTGGGAGCCACACAATATGTGTGAAAGAGCCGCATGTGGCTCCCGAGCCGCAGTTTGCCCACCCCTGGCCTAGTTCTTCTGAGTGTTTTTGATGCTGTGACTACTATGGAAATAACTGGAATTGTGTTATATACATATGCAACACTCCAAGATTTTCCTTCTTTGGTTTGATTCAGGGCAGGGGTCATTTCATAGAAAAAGAGGTGCAGGAGCTCATTAGCATAACTCATTAGCATAACTTATTTGCATATGCCACACCCCCTGACATCACCGGAAGTGAATCAGAAGGCAACACCCACCACTCAGGCTCCACCCCTAGGGACTGTCTTTCCACTCTGGGGGCTGTCATTCAAGTCCCAGAGTAGCCTATCTGGGCCCAAAGACCTTAATGGAAAAACCATTCCACATTTTCTTTGCAACTTTTTTTGTGCTGCAATGTATTTAAGTGGAGCCCATGCAAGTCAATTGGCATTCCTGGCTCCCATTATCTCAAATGGGCCTTCAAGTCTCTCCCATTGTTTACAATGGGCAATCCTATCATTCCTTTTATACATCCCAGTTAGTTGTCCCTTTGAAACTGTACCACACCATTTTAAGTAACAGAAAAATGAAGAGCATGACATGTACATAGTGCACATTTCTTGCCGATGTTCTTTCTGGGCTGCACAAAGGGCAAAAGGAAATTTTAAAGTGTCTCTGAAAAATTTAAAAGTTTTTTGTTGAACCTCTTAAAGGGAAGAGGCCATAGCTCCATGGCAGAGTATCTACTTTGCATGCAGAAGGCCCCAGGTTCAATCCCTGGCACTTTCAGTTACAAGGATCAGGTAGGACGTGATGCAAAATACCTTTCCCTGAAATCCTGGACTGTCAGAGTAGACAATCCAGACCCTGACAGACCAAGGGTCTTAGTCAAATGCAGCTTCATGTCAGCTGATAACGCAGAGACAGCAATGTGCAGGATGGCACTCACCTCTCTTTGCACAGCTCGCACATCATTCAATTGATATAACTGCCAAACCAAATAATCTCTTTTGCAGCACTAGTCCTCCTACAGTTTTCTCAGTTTTGTGATTCTTGATGTCAGATTTGTGTCCATTTACCCTTTGATGTAACTGAACATCACTGCCCCAGACCAAGAGTTCCTATCTATACCTTGTGACTAATAGCCACTGATGGACCATATGTTTATCCAATTCCCTCTTGAAGCCATCCATGCTTGTAGCCACCACCACTACACTCTTTGGGTGAAGAAATACTTCCTATTATCCATTCTAATTCGACTGCTCAGCAATCAAATCATTCAATCCTAAAATCAGCAATCAAATCATTCAATCCTAAAAGAAATCAACCCTGACTGTTCCCTGGAAGGCCAGATCCTGAAGTTGAAGCTCAAATACTTGGCTACCAAATGAGGAGGGAGCACTCACTGGAGAAGACCCTGATGCTGGGAAAGATTGAAGGTCAAAGAAGAAGGGGACGGCAAAGGATGAGATGGTTAGATCGTGTCATCAATGCAACAAACATGAAATTGAGCAAACTTCAGAGGACAGCGGAAGACAGGAGGGCCTGGCATGATCTGGTCCATAGGGTTGTGAAGAGTCGGACTCGACTGTGCGACTGAACAACAACAACAACCCTTTGGTGTAGGGTTTGACCTGTTCATCCTATGCAGAGAACTGCAATTTACACATCCTACTGTATTATTATTCCAGTCTTGCTGTTTTTATTGCTCAGTTACTTATTCATCTTGACTCTAATAATCTCTTCCTGACAACTAATTCCCCCTACCTGCATGTAAATTTGAGGAAATCTGTTTCAATGTATGTGAAGACATGTGCACATGCTAAGAACATAAGAAAAGCCAATGTTGGATCAGGCCAATGGCCCATCCAGTCCAACACTCTGGCTAAAAATACCAGATGCCATTAGGAGGTCCACCAGTGGGGCCAGGATACTGGAAGCCCTCTCACTGTTGCCCCCCCCCCAAGCACCAAGAATACAGAACATCACTGCCCCAGACCAAGAGTTCCTATCTATACCTTGTGACTAATAGCCACTGATGGACCATATGTTTATCCAATTCCCTCTTGAAGCCATCCATGCTTGTAGCCACCACCACTACACTCTTTGGGTGAAGAAATACTTCCTATTATCCATTCTAACTGGACTGCTCAGCAATTTCATTATGTGCCAAGGAGTTCTTGTATTGTGAGAAAGGGAGAAAAGTACTTCTTTCTCCACCTTCTCTATCCCATGCATAGTCTTGTAAACCTCTATCATGCCCCCCCTTTGGGAATTTTGAACTTAGACTTCAGTCTGTGTCATGGTTCCTTCTCATGTTCTTGACCAGCACATGAAGCAATTTATGTACAAAAGGTTGCAATGCCCAGCCATTTCATGTTTCCCCCTGAGCCCTAGGCTCAGAACTCTGAGTATGAGATTTCTGTAGTGAATGACAATAAATCAAAAGTAGGTTTGCAGTTTACAGATACACTCTTGAACAGTATACTCAAGATTGCAGCAGCACAGACCCTTTCCTTTTCTGCTCTGCGGTTCCCTTGCACAAATCCCCTCCAGCACCCCCCCACCAAAGATCAGTCTGCAGCTTCAGATGCACCCCCTTCCCTGCGAAAAGGAACAGATCCCTCCCCATCTGCTCCTAGACGCCAGTGAGGCAGAGGAGAGGGGTCTCCCCCCCTTCCACCATCTTTCCTGCCAGCCGCTTGTCTCTTTCCAAGGAGGGAGGGATTTCCCTCTTGCCCCTTCTCTCTCTGAGGCTGCAAGCGGGGAGTTTATTTCAGGGGATGCAACAAGCACTTGAAGGGTGGGGGGGATGGATCCAAATCCAGCCTCCTTTCTTGGAATCTGGGCTCGGTGTCCTTTTTTTAAAAAAAAACACCACAAACCAACAACCTCCCTGCCAGTCTTTGGGGTCCTGCATTTTCTCTCTGCCAGGCAATAAGAAGCTATTAATCCATGCTCCTTTATTTTTAAAAAAGTCTAACCCCCTCCACTCCACCCCACCCAATTGAATTTTCCAGTCCTCAGACAAGGTGGATGAAGAAGGAACTTGGAAAATGTGAGCAAGGGAGCAAGGAACTGGGAACTTTTTCTCAGATGGCAGAACAGTCCCTGCCCCCCTGGGGTCTCCTGTGCAGAGTGACTCCAGAGCAGCCCCATTGAGCTGCATTATAGCCTAGGGCACCACTGACTGCGGCTGAGCAGTAGTCCAGTCCTCCCATGGGGTCTTCAGGGGAAAGGGAAAGCTTTTTTTGTGGGTCTGCAGCAGTGAAAGAGTTAAAGCAGCTGATCTGTTTGCTAGAAAGGCTGAGCAGAGAAGGGGGTGGAGAGGGTATGAGAGCGGGGAGGGCTTCAGACAAGCAGAAATGGGAAAAGTCTTGCTGCCAGAGCTTGTGAAGGTTTACTCTCAAGCTGCACCAGAGGAGGGAGGGAGGAGAGAACAGCCCAGTGGCCTGGAGGCACAGAACTCCATGCCGATTTATTGCCCACAGCCTGGTGCCTGCCGCCCTCCCCCCCCAAAGACTACCCACCAGACCACTGCCACTGGCACCCCGCACCAACACTGCCCTCTCTCTTCTTCACAGGCTGCACTGCTTGCACCAAACCAACCTTTCTGCCACGTGCTACTCAGTCAGAGAGAATGTTCTGGGGAGTGGTGGATGGGAGGCACGGTGCAGCTGCAGCAGGCTGAGACGATGGCAGGCGGCAGCAAGTGCACGTGCTGGGGACTGTGTTAGCGCCCCGGTCGGAGTGCCACACACAGAAAGCCCGACGCCACCCGCCTGCGGGGGCTTCCGGGAAAATGCATGGCCGGTGCACACCTCCCCTGCCTCGGATCTTTTCAGGGTGAGAGAAGCCGGCTTTTGGGGAGGCGTGGCAGGCCAGAATGGCAAGGGCCAAGGAGCTTCCGCCGCTGTGCCACAACATGGGACTCGATATGGGGACACTTCAATGGCAGAGCAGTGCATTTCAGTGGCAGCACTAGCAGCCCAGCTCCTGCCCTCTGCCACTTCCCATGCGCTTGTTGCTTTGGCCCACTGGAGAGGTGGACGCGCAGAATGGAGTGCACCAAGAGGCGAGGCAACCATGAGCCACCTGCAACCAGGCTGAGCGAAACCAAAGCGGCAAGGCTCAGCTTGCTACTCCCGCCCCCCATCACAGAAGCAGAGCCCCCCAACCCACTCAATCATCAGATCTGCCCCCATAGCAGGAGCCCCCGGAGGGTGCTCACCACTTGAGTCTCCTGGCCCTTATGAGGGCTGCTGGGAGCAGGGGTGGGGCTTGGTCATGTACCCACCCCCTCGGCTCCTCACTCCCGGAGCACCGTTCCTCTGTGCTCCCCCTCCAACCAACCCATGATTCAGGGAATGAAAACCATCTGTTTTCCTATCTCAGGAGAACTTCCCATTTCTACCCCTGAATGCATAAAGAAATTTTGATGTAAGATTGTTTACATGCTTCATTTTGGTTGGAAAAGATTTTTTTAACTGCCCCAAAAGGCAAACTTTTATTTATTTTTATAACCAACTACAACTGAGCAATACAACACAACACAACACAATACAATACAATATCAGAACACAACACTAAAAAATAACCCAAAAAACTAAACCACAAACATAAAACATGTGGTTTTTTTGGGTTCCATTTGTATATCATATTTAAAGCACTTTATCATTCAATTTAATGTTACCCTTTAGGTGAGTATCTCTTATTACAAACCATCTATTTTGTCTCTGATTTTACCTTTTCTTTAACCAGTTCTTCATCCTCTCATCCATTTAATTTGTACCAATCATAAAAACATTGCTAGGTATTCTGAAAGGTGGAATCTGAATGTCCTTTCATACTCAAGGACAGCTTATCCATCTCCACTGCCTCCAACATCTTCACAATAAATTCTTGTCTTGATGGTGTTTGGGTGGTTCTCCAATATTTTGCATACAAAATTCTGGCAGCAGTTGCCAAGTATATTAACAAATAATGGTCATCTCTATTTACCTCCTTAGGTAAAATACCTAACAACAATACTTCTGGCTTAAAAGGAATTGTGCTCCCTAGGATCTTCTGTATCAATCTGTGCACCTATATCCAATAGCTTTTAATAACACTACACGACCACCACATGTGATAAAATGAGCCCACCTTATTCTCGCATTTCCAACACTTATTGGAACATTTATCATCATATTTAGCAATTCTTTCTGGTGTAACATACCATCTATAGAACATTTTATACATATTCTCTCTATAAGAAGTCGCTTTAGTTATTTTAACATTTTTATTCTATATCTGATCCCATTGCTCCAGTTCTATATTGTACCCCAAATTCTGGCTCCATTGAATCATATTTTGTTTCACTATTTCATCTGCCATCATATCTTCTAAAAGCAATGTATACATTTTTTTATGAACTTCTCCTTCGGCGCACTCAATATTTTCTCCAACTCTATAACAGACTCAATGAAGCCCGTCTTCTTATCCTTGACATATCTTGATTCTGAGCTCTCTGCCATGATGTTAAATTTTCTTGCAACTGAAGCTCATTTCTTGAATTCAATATATTTATATATCTCCTTGGTGAATTTTCATTGTATAGTCTAGGTAGAGTAAACGCCTCTAGTGGTACAGCCAGTTTAGAAATTTTCGTAAACCATCTCTTTTGTATAATTTCCCACACTTTTATAAGCGAAGCCCGTATCCAATGTTGTTTAAAACAGTTATGCACTGAGGCTTTTTCATACCAAAGGAAAGCATGCCAACCTATTTGCAGATCATGACCTTTTAGTTTTAATATCCTTCTATCTTCCAACATGATCCATTCTCTAATCCATGCCAATGCTGCTACTCTATAATATAATGTCCAGTTAGGCAGCCCAAAACCACCTTTCTTTTAAGTCTTGCAGAGCCTTCAATCTGATTCTAGGTTTTTTCCCCAGCCAAACAAACTTTGTTATTATCTGGTCCAACTCTTTAAAGAGTGTAAATTTTTGTAATATTGGAATCGTCTGAAAGAGAAAAATCCATCTTGGTAAGATATTCATTTTAACCAAAGCTATTTGTCCCATCAGCGAAAGTTGTAGGCTTTTCCATCTTTCTAGGTCTTGCTTTGTTGCTTTTATCAACTCCTTATAGTTATTTTCCTGTAGCGCACTGCATTTATTAGTTAGATTAATTCCCAAGTATTTCACCTTATCACACAATAGGTAACCTGATTCTCTCTGTAGAGTGTCTTTTTGTTCCTCCTTCATATTCTTAGTCAAAATCTCCATCTTATTAATATTAACTCTTAGTCCCACCACCTGACCATACTCCCTTAGAGTCCTGTTTAATTCAGGGATTGAGGGAAGGGGGTCCTCTAGTATAAATATTAAATCATCAGCAAATGCGAGAAGCTTACATTCTTCCCCCTGCACCTTCAACCCTCTAATTTTCCCATTACGCCATATTGCTTCATTAAGTGTCTCCAATGCATAGATGTATAATAATGGTGACAAAGGACAGCCTTGTCTTGTTCCCTTTTGAATTTCAAAATTTTCTGTTCGATCTCCATTAATCATCACTGAGGCAGTTTGCTTTGTATATATCACCTGAATCATCTGAATAAATTCTGTTACCGCCTCCGCTGTCTTCAGTGTCTCCAACACAAAGTTCCAGTTCAAATTATCAAATGCCTTTTCGACGTCTAAGAAGATGAAGGCCATTACTTTTTCTGGATGCGCTTCATAGTATTCTATTACATCCAGGATACACCTCAAGTTATTTTTGATTTGCCTTTTAGGCAAAAAACCTGCTTGATCCTTATGTATAGTTCTTGCCAATATTCTCTTAAATCTTTCTGCGATAATCGAGGCAAACATCTTGTAATCAGCATTTAATAACAAAATTGGCCTATAATTCTTAATTTCTTTTTCATCCGTGTTTGATTAGTGTATTAACGATATTGTTGCTTCCCGCCATGAATCCGGAAGCTCTTCTCCCTCCATGATCCTCTTACATATCTTTTTCAACTGTGGGAGAAGCAGTTCTTCGAAAGTCACATAGAACTCTATTGGTAATCCATCTGGACCTGGTGCTTTACCCTTATTCTGTCTTTTTAAGGCTTCTACCATTTCCATCATTGTAATTGGCTAGTTAAGTATCTTTCTTTGTTCTTCAGTAAATTTTTGAACTTGCTGTTTTTCCAAGTATTGAGTTACTTGCTCCAGCACAGCATCATTCTTTCTATATAAATCTTTATAAAAAGTCTCCACAATATTCTTTAGCTCTTGAATCTTGTTCACTTCTTCACTATTCTTCTTCCTTAGAATTCTTATATATGTTTTTTTTCTTTTTGTTGCTTAACTCGATAGGCTAGCCATCTTGTCGGCTTATTGGCATTCTCAAAGAAGTTCTGTTTGGCAAACGTCAGTTTCTTAGCTAATTCATATGTTAGCAAGCAGTTCATTTTGGGCAGCAACAATTTAATCTTGCTCCGCCTTCCAGGTTCCAATGTCTTCTCCATCCTCCTCCTCTCTTGTTCTTGAATCTCCCTTTTCAGGTTTATGTAATCTTTATTTCTCTTCTTATTTATGCGAGCCACTTCTTTTATCAAATGCCCTCTGGCATATGCTTTAAATGCATCCCAAACAATTCTTAAAGGCATATCTGGTTGAATATTTCCTTGGTTGGAAAAATCTAAGCCAAAATGAAGCATGTAAACAATCTTGCACCAAAGCTCCACATTGGAATTTCCTCTTGCAAACAAAGTGCTGCTGCAGTCACAGCCTGAAGCTGACTGTTCCCTAGAGCACCTGATCTCCCTGGTCTTTGAGTTTGGGAATGTAGGCGTCAACTGAATTGCAGGCAGGAATTATTTGTTGTTTATCTTGAGACATCAATTCAACAACATCTGCACTTCAGGTCTTTAGCATACTGCTCTATGTGCAGTCATTTTCTGCAGTTCAATTTGAAGTTGGCCAGGAAGCAGATCTATTAAGGAAATAAAGTATTTTGGCCTCCGTTTAATGAGTCCTTTTAGGAAATCCATAATCATAAAGATTGTTTTCCCACCTGGGTTTCCACTCTAGATTCTTAACTTTTGTTTTCTGGAGACTTTTAACACATTTGCACAATATCCTGCATTTCCTTTTTCAGTTCTTATTTTGTCCAAGGAGAAGATCCTGCTTTTTTGTTTCCCTTGCCTTGAGTGTTGCACATCTGCTTTGTGAGTGCTCACAGTCTTTCTAGGCTATGTTAAATCTTCAGATCATTTTGTTAAAAATTGTCTGTTCATTTGCTTCTAGTTCCGGCTACTCTGCCATAATCTTTGGGGAGTGGGGCATGGGCAGATTCTTCCAAGTCAAATATCCAGCTTCTTTATTTAAAGCATTTCTATCCTGCACTTTCACTATCTGCTTTCCAGTATCATAAAATCTACTGGATTACCAACACTGTCACTGTGCATGATTTCTTTGGGTCCACCAGAGGTATATTCATGGGCAGAAACAAATGAGGGATTAAAATAAACAGAAAGCAAATGAACAGAACTAAACAGATTTTTGTTGTGTCTAAGACTCAACAAGTGTGACACAAGGTGGATCTCTGTAGGGAGGGTGTTCTACAATCACAGTGACAGAACTGATAAGTACCTGTCTCTGATGCTCATCCATCATGCGTCCTCTGGTGTGAGTATTCAGAGAGATGTTAGCTGTTAGGCAGGTTTGTACAGGATACAGCACCATCCTTCAGATATCCTGCCCTGAACCATTTAGTGCTTTATAGGTAATAACCACCAATTTAATTTGAATTTGTGTCCCCCCCCCTTAGGTCATGCTCGCTACAGATGTGTCCGTGTGTGTATGTATGGGGGTGATCACTGTGAGAATCACACTATCAGCCAGGGCACCTAGCAATCTTCAGTGCTATTCAGGCCTTTTTCTTCACCCTGAGAGGCAAGATAGCTCAGCCTCAGACAACATAACTACCAAGTATTACATAAACAAAAGGTCATAGGCTTTACTGTACTCTATCTCTTGGAAAGTCAGTTGTGGGTGTGGTGCATACTGTACTGAATAATTATAATAACCATTCATGTAGCAGGCAAGGACAATACTATAGCAGATGCCTCAGCAAGCAAGGGGAAGTGGCACATCAATGGACCTTGACCACAAACTGTCTGAAACCCTTATTTTCCTAGTGGGGTTGGTAACACATAGACATATTCAACTTTCTAATGTCCCGTAGAACTGTATGCACAAAGAGCACAATGAAAAAGAGGTTGCTTACTTATTAATGATTAGGGATGGGCATGAACCAGCTCATGAACCCTTGTTCCTGATGAAATTTGTCTGGGTGGTGGTTCAGAAGCTGCAGTTCACGAAGTGCACCCCAGCCATGAACCTCCACAAACTTTTAAGGCAGTCCATGGAGGTTTGTGGGGAGCAAAAAATGGGTTTAAACCCTTGCTTTCTCCTCCCGGGAAAAGCTGCCAAAACACAGGGCAGCCTGCTCCCATGGCTCAGCTATTTTGGGGTCTAAATAGCTGAGCTTGCTCCCGCAGCTCAGCTGTTTAAAGGGGCTTTCTTGGGCAGCTAGTCCCTGTGGAGCAAACTGCTCTGCATGGCTCAGTTGTTTAAAGGGCCTTTCATGGGTTCAGCTCTGAGCCATTTAAACCAGTGCTTTCTGCTCCCCAAGGAAAGCAGTGGAGAGCAGTAAGCAGTGGTTTAAATGGCTCAGAGCTATTTAAACCCCCACTTTCCACTCCCCGTGAAAAGCAGCAGGGAGCAGAAAGCAGGGGTCACAGACCCAAATGAACCAATTTGATTTGCAAACCAACCTCCCAGTTTGTATAAGTTCATGGTTTGGTTCATGGTTGAGCCACAAACCACAGACTGAACTGCAAAAATGTGGTTCATGCCCGTCCCTATTAACGTTGTTCTTTGAGTGGTCATCTTTGCAATCACACATCTGTGCAGTCACCTTCTTTCCTTGCAATAGGTGCACTTTATCCTGCTGCGCCATCTGAGGAAGAATAGGGAAGAACTGGGTGGGAATGCATGGCTCCACCCACTCAGAATATGTTTGCTGCTTGAGCTGAGGTGGGCTCTTTACCAAAAATCTCTTTAGCTTCATTCTGGAAGGATGATCTCGGCTGCTGTGAGATGCCGTATGTGCAACTCCACAGCTGTTCATTTGAAGATATCAGTTATAGATAAGCAAACTGTTCTTGTCATAAATCCATCTAAAAAAAATCAAGAAGTTAAGAGTAAACCCTGAAACTTTAACACAGCCTCTGAGCTTGTAATAGCATTCTGATGCAACATCAGGTTTTCTTCATCTTATTGTCCTATTTGTTGGTATAGAAAGCAAAATTCTGAGACTTCTAGTGTGTTTAGCCCATCCACATGAACATTTGTAATGATACTGTAATTCTTATTGAGCTTTTGGCCTTTGGCCTTTGTTACAAAGGATTTCACAGGGGAATATCAGCTAGTTGAAACATTTTCCATTTTTGTTTGCAGCCTTTTCATCTTACTATTTTATTGAAGAAATAAATAAGCATCTGGCTTTCTTTTTATAGCAGATCCAATATTTTTCATTCCTTTGCTGTATTATCTAGCTTCTGCTGGTACTAAATATACTGACTCTTTTGAGTCTTCCCTAATTTGGATTTTTTTAAAACTGTTGCTTAATGTTTGCCATATTTTTTAGAAGAATCTGCAGAAACAGGCTTTACATAATGGCATATTTATCAGCTGTAATTCTCTGAACTTTTTGAAATACTTATTTTCCTGTTGTAATCTTTAACTCTATTAAATATAAATAATATGTTACTACTGCTATATTGCAGACAATGTTTTTCAGTATTCACCAGTAACACGCAAGGTTGCTTTTATGCACTAACCATTTGAGTTGTTCCTTCTGCTGTGCTCCCCTCACCTGTTTCTCTATTCTAATTTATAGAGTAAGAGAAAATATGAAAAGGGTGTTTAACAAAAGAAAAGGAAAGATTTAAAAGTGCTAATAAAAACGTGTTGGATACATTATTCACTATGAATAAGGCAATTAATTCTACTGACAGTCCTCTTTAGATTGTGTCATCCACACTTTCTGATATAGGATGTGATCAAGACTGAGCAGGAGTTTTGCCGTTGTTTTAAAGTGCCATGACAAACTACATGGGTGGTTCAGAGTGAAACATTATGCTTTTTTCAAAGGATATAGGCGTGTGGGTTTCCGTGTGGGAGAGTGCACACGGGGGTGACAAGTAATTAAAGCAGCAGGTAGCAGAGGCAGCAATTTCAAACGTATTAAAAGCAGTATGTCTTCTATCTTCTTTTTTTTGCAACTGCTCCTTCTTCAAAGGCAGCTGAAGAGCGTTGAACCAGGCTCCAAGGTTTCAAACTCTTATGATTTTAGGAAGTGTGTATTTGTGATATCTTCCATTAATATTACGACTACTTCAGTTGTTGCTAAGTCTAGTAGTTCATATATTTAAATCAGCAGAGCCCTGATTTCAGCTCTTGGCACAAGTGCTTCAAGAACTGAAGTCTGTGGACTGATTCCAGAGACAAGTGACTGTGAGTGGATGGTTCCATGATAACCTAATTGAGGCTGTTTCCACATGGGAAGCTAATTGGTCATAGTGGCTAGTGAGGTATAGTCAGAATATTACTAACTTTGATCCAACCCAAACTATGCCCCATTTCCAGGGCTATTTTTGGGGAGGAACGCACAGGAACGGAGTTCCGGCTGGCTTCCAAGTTGGCCTACAGCCTCCCCCCCCCTCAGGTTCCCCAGGTACCTCACAAGCCACAGGGTGCCTGGGGAAGCCAAGCCAATCCAGGGAGAGAAGGCAGTTTAAACTGCCTCCTCTCCTCAGGTTCCCCTGGTGCCCCTGCAAGCTGCAGGGCACCTGGGGAAGCCGATCCTGGGAGGGAGCTGTGCTGTCAGGGGTGTGGCTTAATATGCTAATGAGTTCCTGCTGTTGCGTGTGGCCTATTATACTAATGAGTTCCTGCTGGGCTTTTTCTACAAAAAAAGCTCTGCCCATTTCTATATACTGCAAATGCTCTGTGTTCAAACAGGTTTATTACTGACATTCAGACCAGGCAGAATCCATTGGGTCTGTTGTTGTTGTTATTATTATTGTCTGGACAGCAGAAAGTGGCATAGTCTGGGGTAAGGAGGGGCGAGATTGGCTCAGCATCACTACTTACCCAGGGAGAGGAACACTGGTTGTGGAAGGGAAGACCGATTGGGGAGGCATGCCTCCCCTTCACTTCCCCAGCCGCCCTTCCAGGAGCTACACAATATGTCTGAAAGGGCCACATGCGACTCCTGAGCTGCAGTTTGGCCACCCCTGGCCTATTGGCAGGGAAGGGCCAGGATAAGAGGGAGATGGAGGAGGGAGGTGGGTCCTGGTATCTGCAAAACCCACAAGGGAGAGTAAACAACAGGAAGCCCTGAGAGTGGGTACCCGCTCTCTTTTTATCACTTTCAGGAAGAAGTGAGGCTGAACCCTGATTGGGGCCAAGGTCCAGGGCCTGGGGCCAAGGGTGATACAAAAAAGAGGCTGGGGAGGAAAAACTGGGTGGAGCACAGAGGGAATGGGAGCAAAAGTCAAGGTGTGTTCACTTAGGGTGAAGGAAGAGGAACAAGGTGCCTGAACCCTAGAGTTGCCAGGTCTGGTTTGGAAAATATCTGGAGACTTTGGGGGTGGATCCAGGAGAGGGTGGGGTTTGGGGAGGGGAGAAGCCTCAGCATTGTACAATACCATGGAGTCCCCCCTTCAAAGCAGCCATTTTATCCAGGGGAGATGATCTCTGTCAGCTGGAGATGAGTTGTAAAAGTGGGAGATCCCTAGACCCCACCTGGAGGTTGGCAACCCTACTGAACCCCCTTTCCTTCCCATTCTGAAGTCCGCAGGGAGTCTAGTCCAAACCCATCCAGAATGACAGAGGGTGTGTGAGCCCATTAAGCAAAGGGGGAGCCTCACAATTTACAAAGTTGTAGGTTTTTTTAAAAAAAAATTGAAACAACGAAAACTATATTTTGAACCTAAGCTATTAGACAACTAATACATTTTAAAGGGAAACATCTAGAATTAATTTCTTCATCCTTAATACATTGTGGTATTTTTGAACCTCATGAGTATAGCTCTCTGTGGTGAGGGTAATATTCTCCAGGTCTTCAGAAAGGTTCTTTGGGTTGTCATGGAGGGCTGTGTCTCTGCAGAGGGCTTGAAAATGGTTCCCTGTGTAATAAACATCATGAGGGAGAAGAACAAGGACAATAATAGATACCAAAAAAGCACCTCAGCTGCTTTTTTGTTTGTGAAAAGTAAACTATAAGTGATAACTGACTGTGCTTTGGTGACATATTTTTTTTACTGTAAAGTGACAATGTCCTATTAGGAAAAAAATTATAGCGCTACTGCTCTTGGCATCGTGCCGACAAAGTACAACTGGGAAGGGAAGCAAACTCACCCCTAGGTCAATTAGACAAGGGTAGTGGAGGTTTGCTACTCATATTTGCATGTCTTATTAAGCCTGGCCCTCAGGAACTGACTTAAAAGCCTTACATATTTACTGTATTTATGGCCCACCTTTTTCACACAGTGTAAATAGATATGGTCAACGTGATGGTTTTCCCAGTAGTAATGTATGGCTGCGAGTTGGACCATAAGGAAGGCTGAGCACTGAAGAATAGATGCTTTTGAAGGCCCATCGATCCCCCACCGGCTGCCAGGTAGGATCTGGCAACCCTATCAATGACAAACCTCTGTTTGTCATGACATCTGAATGCAGCCACAGTGTGGTATCACAACCGCAATAAAAAGGAAAAGGAAAATCATACATCTGTCAGAGAGAGGCAATTATCTTAGCTACCAGACTGATTTTAAAACATTTCTGGCCTTGTATTAATGATGGGGGGGCACATTATTTATTTTCTCTACTTCTTGTCTGAGAAACTGAGCTGTTTTTCTTCAAGCTTTCAAAGAAACAGCCAGAGATGAAGCATACTGAATAAACTAAAGTAGTTAAGTTAATGAGTAAAGCTACAGCACAGAAAACCAGGAGTTGTAATAGGCATCTGGGATTAAAACAAATGACATTTCCCACTATATTCACAAGCTGCTATATCTGAGACAGCTGCATTTATTTCACAAAGGGTTCTCTGTTAACTGGACCATAAAAAATAGGTACTTGTAGTGTTTGTTGATTTAGTGTTGAAAAGGTTTTTTTTAAATCAAAGGTAACATAAAGAATATATACTAGTCTACAAATTAACCTTATAAAAACAGTCACCCACCTGAAAAGGTAGAGAAAAGGGCTTTGTCCAGGATTGATGCCCACACCCTCCTACGCACTTCCAGAGTGGGGCAGCTGCTGGGACACCCACACTGCAACTGGGCTGCTGGGGACATCAGCAGCTGGGGCTGAGGAGGAATGCTGGCCAAGCCTACACAAAGCCAGGCGGCCAAGGGGGTCCTGGGGTTTGGTGGCACTGGAGCAGCCTCTGGGAGAAGCACTGCAAGGCCCTGCATGGATGCAGACAGGACCAATGTGAGATTCTTGATACAGGAAGGGCGAGGGAATGGGCAGTGGTAGCTTCCTTAGCCCCGCATGGGCTGAAATCATGGCCCTTTGAAGAGACCCAGGGAGGTTGGAGAGTGAAGGTCTGGGTAGGCACCCCATCAGTCCTGGGTCCTGTCACTCTTTACCACCCTACATATTATTTACAGTGTTCCTCAGAATTTTGCTGGGGGCAACAACTGTGGGAGGCTTTGCCCTTTGTAACTTGTGGCATCTGGTTATTCGTGATATTAAACCTACACTTTGCAGAATTTAAGTTCCTATTTTTGTTATCCAGAAGAGTAGCATCAATTGATGATGTAATAAGTAATTGTGAAAGAATCTTTACAGTCCGTTTACAAATAATGAACTATAATTTGACTGGGATCTTCAGCAAAGGTGTCAAACATTTGTTATGAGGGCCAGATAGGAAATTAATGTAACTTTGTTGGGCCCGGCCATTTGTGCTGTAGAATGTAACACAAGATACCGGAGATATAAACTTTATAAAGATTATTTCAGATGCTGAATGGCAATAGCATGCTTGATTGGATTAGGTGTGATATGCAGAGGGGTAGTAGGCATGGAGATACCAGCACTGATAATGACCTAAGAGTAGCAGTTTTCTTACAACAAAATTTCAAAGGGATATTAGAAAGAAAGACTGCCGAATTGCAACTGATAATGAAGCTCAAGACAATGCATCCTCCTGGACTGAATTGAGACCTAGGTTTCTTCTCTTGTTACCAATGCCTGCTGTTGTCTTTTGGTGTTTGAAATCACTTCACTCTCCAAGATATAAGGACAGATGGGCTCACATTCTGTATCTGAAGAAATGAGCAGTGACTCATGAAAGCTCATGCCCTGCCACAAATTTTGTTAGTTGTTAAGGTTCTATTGGACTCTTGCTCCTTTCCACTGTTAGGTCCCTTCCAAGCTGTGCTGTTAGATTCCCCTCTCCCATCTGTTAGAACTGGAAAGGGGGATCTCTCTCTCTCTCTTTCTGGCTCTCTCTGGCTCTTTCACTCTTCCCTCCTTCCCTCCCTCTGAAGACATGTGCTTGCAAACAAAAGCTTATACCTGGAATAGAACATCATTGGTCTTAAAGGTGCCCTGGGTCTCTCTCTGTCTCCCCCTCTCTCTGTCTCCCCCTCTTTCTTTCCCTTCCTCCCCAAAGGAGGACGGGAGGGGGAGGAGCACTCAGCCAACTGAGGGAAAGGAGGCTAGGCTTTCTTTCTCTCCTCTGTGAAGCAGGAGAGAAGAGAGCTGAGCAAAAGCAAGCTGCAGTGCAGGAAGTAGGAAGCAGCTGAGAGCCAGTTGCTCGCAGGCTGGATAGGAGCCCTGCAGGGGCTGGTTCTGGCTTCTGGGCCATATGTTTGGCACCCCTGATCTACAGGGTCATCCATGCGTGTATGGTTTTCAGTTCATACACAGGGCTTTTCAATTGCCTGTTTCCTACTTCAGCCTGCTGCTCTCCCAGAAAGTGGCTCCTGAAGGAAAGTGGTCTCTCTGAAGTGGAAAAATGCAGGTAGTACTAATTTCCTAATGTGTGACCCCTTCTGTGAAGTTGCTGTCCTCCCTCTCTGCCATTATGCCTTTCACACTGGAGCTCCTATGGCCTCAGAACTGTTGGCAGAGTAATTAATTAAGTAACAACAACAGCACAGGTAGGGAAGAGGAGATACAGAGATAGGTTCCTAACTACATCTCTAGCTGAGAGAGAGGGTAAGACTGAGTGTGGCACTTCCAAGAAGAAGGGGGAAATTGCCCTGAGAGTAGCAATCTGGAGACAGACAAGGAATGACATTTAACAGGAGAGAAGGTGATGACCTCACCATCCTATCTAATTGTCTTCTTGCTGCCCCCTGCAGGGTCTTCTCTTCTTCTTTGTACACCAGACATTGCCTTTTTCAACAAGAACTGGGGAAGGTAGGACACTGGCTGACCACTGTAGGTCCCTCCTTTCCTCCCCTGGAGTAGCACTCTGCCTCCCTCTTTGGCATTGTGCTGGTTCCTCCCTCCCTGGCTTGTCTGTGAAGCCTGATTTTTTATTTCCCTATCTAGTCTTATTCCTGCCTTCACTGTCCTTGAGGACAATCATCCACCCCTCCCCATTCACCCAGTAGCCCCTATACTCGGGTCCTGCCTGGCCTGGCCTTGCCTTTTTCCCTGGTCCAAATGCCCCCTTCAATCATCTGCTAACTGACTCCTGTAGATTCTTTTGTTTGCCTTAGGCAGGCAGACTGTTTCCAGGTGCCTTTCCCTCCCTCCAGTGGACATGGACCAGGTAAGTATCCCAGCTGCAGGGCCTGCGGGGAGACAGAATGGAGACAGAATTTAAAAGATGCAAAAAAGATCCCCAATCCCTGTTTATTGACGCTTTTCAGAAAATGTGTTGTGTCTGATGCATTTTGAGTATACTATAACTCTTCATCAGGGATAGTAGTTAACTTAGGTCTTTTTGTGTCCTGCACAGGAATTTTTCTCCTTCAAGGAATACTTGTAGAGTGGGTCAATAATTTTTTTTAAAATAAATTTTATTGAAAAATTTTCAAAAAAACACAACAATATAACAGCAAGCAACCAAACCAAGAACAAGGTTAGATAACTTATAGTTTAAAATGAACTATAAACCCTGGTAAGTATACCATAAAGTGTAATATATAAACTCTCAACTAAATAATAATAGTTTGTATTTGGTTTTCCTAATTGAATCCCAATCAAAAGTATCTATATCACCCCCCCCAGTAATCCCAGTAGAAGGAAGAAAACCTTCCTCTGGGCCTATCCAGCCCATCCTTTATGATTACTAAACACAAAGATATTAAGCATAAAAATATGAACAAAAAACTATTGGGAGCCATGAGACTGATCGAGGAACCGCAAGCACCCTATTATAAACTGCTTATATAATCTCGCCACCACGTATGAGTTAACCAAAAAACAACAGCAAGAAGAGGTTTAAACATAGTCAGCAAACAAGGAGAAAAAAAGAGCAACCATCTAAGAGCACAAACCATGTATGGAAATGGTTTCAAAGATTTAGTCTGCATCTTGTGGGTATTTTACTCCATCTCAGTGAAGCATTCGAATCTGGGCATTTTCTCTTGCGAGGAGCATTGGTGTCTATATCCATTTCTTGACCCGCAGACAAACCTAAAGATTTCAGTAGGGCTTCTCCTGATTCGGCATTATCTGCTTGGTAGGTAACATCTTGATGTTTAACTTGCAGATAGCCAGTTTGGGACCATCGGCACTTAAAGCCAGGGTTGTTAAGTTTAGCTGTAACCTGTTTAAGAGAACGTCGAATTTGTAGAGCTTCCGGGGAAACGTCCAGGAAAATAAAGATGTCATCTTCTTGAAATTTTAAGTTTCCCTTTCTTTTTGAGTCCTGGAGAATTCGGTGTCTCATGGACAGATGTGAAATTTCAATAAGTATATCTCTTGGACCTCTGCGTTTGTCAGGAGCTTTGGATCCAATCCTATAAGCGCGTAACAGTTTAGGACCTGAGTTATCTTCGAAGGAAAGGGCATTTGTTAGCCAAGATTCGAGGAAAATTATAAGGTCTTCTGACCCTTCAGCTGATTCTTGGAAGCCTCTTAGTTTTAAAAACTTTTATCTTGAGCGATGTTCTAAAAGCATAATGCGTTCTTTTGTCCATGTATGAGCATCATTTAGATATTTAATATCCTCTTGATCTGAAATTGTGGCTTCGATCATCGTGTCAGCTGTTTGGGCGATTTGTTGCATAGAGACATGCATAGCTTCCATTCGTTCCGAAAGTGGTTGGATAAGCAGATTAATTTCACTTAAAATGTCTTTTTTAAATAAAGACAAAGTCTCGTTTAAGTCCTGTTTAGAGAGTGAGGTGGGCCCTTGAGGGTAACGCAGAGATCCAGGCGCCATGTTTGTATCATCTTGCTGCGACGATTTTTGTGGGCCAAAGAGAGTATCGGGTTGAAAGTAAGTGCTTACTTGTCTTTCTGGTAGTTCTTTTGGCTTGTTGCGATTGCCTCCTGTCTTTCCCATATGTTGCCGAGCTTCAGGAATAGGCAAGCGAGTAAATTATCAATATGATGTCATGGGGTTAATCGGAGCTCTCTCAGCAGCCGACACCCCACCCCCAAGTGGGTCAATAAATAGGAATTGTAATACCTTTTGAAATTTGATTTGCCCTGTTCATTGAGTTCTCCGGGGCAGTGTTCCATCAGGCAGGAAGGGCTACCACCCAAAGAGAAGATGATCACATGCATGTATAAAAGTGCTTTACATATCTGTACAACAGCTAGATTCAAGTCCAGTAGCACAATGGAGACCAACAAGATTTTCAGGGTATAAATTTTCAAGAGTCAAAGCTCCTTTAGTCAGATACAAGCATCTTTGTTGGTGTCTAAGGTGTGAATGGACATGCATCTAGCTGTTCTACTGCAAACCAACACAGCTACCCTCTGAAACATCTATACAAATCTCTTTGGATCCCAGGCATGATCTTCTTCCCATCCACACAGCCCACTGTATGGATATTCATACAATTTGGTTCTTCTTGTGATGTTTACAGTTATCTCATAATAGGCTCTTTGCTTGAAGTTTCCATGGAACTATGCTAAGTGTGAGATAGTCTTAACATCTGCTACAGTTAGTAGACAGAATCAGAATCTACTAAGTGCCTTTCTAATAGAATTCTTCTGCTAATGCTTAAACATCACAATCCTGGTGAAGTAGCTGCTGGGCAGTCATGTAACAAAGAGCCCTTTAGCTTGTCATTTAAATAACCTCATATTATTTGCCTCAGAAGATGGAATGTCCTGGGAGATAACTGTAAATGTGACACAAGATGGTAATTCACTCTGGAGACCAGATCTTTCACACAAATCCTGTTGATTTAACATGGATGCCATAAGATAAAGCCCCACATTGGGCTTGCCCTGAGTTCTGTTAGAAACAAAAATTTCCACAGATCACTTAGGGAAAAGGCTCTAGACATGTATTTGGCAGAAGGCTGGAGAAAAAAAAGTTAGTCAAAATTTATCAGCAAAAGTTCTTTATAGTAAAACTCTCCTAAAGAGGAGAGAATTTTATTCTTTTTATAAGAAAAAGGTAGGGTAGACAGCTGGAGAAAGAGAAAGAATGGAGTGAAATTTTTCTGTTAATGAGGGTTAGTTTTAGTTAGTACTATTTTTAGCATCCATCGTGGTTAGAAGATCTTCTTTTTAACAGTCCAAAGTCCAAAATAACTCTGTTAATGAAGTTAGTAAAGTCCATTGGGGTTAGTTATTAAACAGCTCCTTCCAGATGTTACACGAACAGTCACTACTCCCGTTATCTTCTTAGGTCTCTTCAGCTAAAAATTGAGTCCATTTCATCTTGATGACTCCCTCTCCGTCACCTCTTTCCCCTGGGCTGCTGTCTTCATCGCTGCTTGCATTAATCCAAGGTTTGAGATCTGCTTCCTCCATGCTGGCGTGTCTCTTCAGAAGTTTTGTTGCTTTGCAGATGGATTCCATCTTCTCTCGTTTCTCTTTTTCCTTATATTTCCGACCAGCAATTTTTACGGGCTTCATACTCACTACAGATGGAATTAGATCTCTAATGCATTGCCTGCTCGGCTCAGCAACCCCTTCTCCTGGCAGATTATTTTCCTTTATAAAAGCGGAGTAGGCTTTGGGAGCCATGTCCGCCTCTTCTTTTAATTCATTCGCTTCACTGCCAGTTAGGGGTGCCAAGTCATTCGCCAAGGTAAAATTGAGATCTTCATTCTCTCCTTCTTTCTCGCCCAAAAAGATTAGCATCAGATTAGCCTTCCTTGTTGTTTCCGAGATTTGCTTTTGCCGACTGATGAGAGCACTTTCCACTTTAAACAAAGTTTCGTTGATTTTCTGCATTTGCTCCAGCAGGGGCCGCAGTAACTCATTTTCCTGTTGATTGACAGCAAGCACTGGGGGGGGGTTACCCGGACCGGAAGTCCCTCCCCTCTTCTCTTCCGGTTTTTGCAGGACCGTTTTCAGCATTGCCATTTTCTTTTTTGTTTACTTTTTTCAAAGTTCGTGCCGCATCCCTCAAGAAGCTAACACTGTCGCGATCGCCTGCAAAACCCCAAAGGTACCTTCACCAACACTTTTTTCTCTTTACCCCCCTCTTCGCGCTCCCTTTGTAGATCTCGCTTCTCAAAAGGGGCGGGGACTCCTCCCTCCTCCCTACGCTTATACGCTTGCGGGGGGGTTTAATCTCGCTTCAAACTAGATCTTCAACTCACGGTTCGATGCAATTCTTCTTTTTATCTTAATTCATACCGCTTTCTTCACTCCTGGTGGAATTCGGAGGCGCTGCTAAGTCCCATTACAGGGTCACTACGCAGCGGGGCCGATTGGGGCGGGGAGAAAGCCTCAATTTCCCGGCTGTCTGCCGGCAAAGAGGCTACTCCCCAAAGCGCCCCCGGTTCGGAGCCTTTGCCTAAGGCTCACTAGGGTCTTGCATTCATGCAAAGACCCCCCCAAACTGCGCGTGGGCTAACCACCTCCGGGAGCGTCCCGAAAGATGGCCGCCATTCACAACGCCGAAACCGAAACCCAAAATTTATCAGCAAAAGTTCTAATATTTCCCACTCCATTCTGTATCTTGCACTGTTTGGCAAGTGGTTGCCTGGCCAGGAATAAGTGTCCACCCCATAGGAGACAGTAGGAAGGGGAATGGTACTGCCAAGGAGAGTCTGACATCTTCTGATTGGGAGTGGTGGTACTGTGGCCCTGGATGTAAAACAGTTTTGCCAAGTTGACTGAGGAAAAACAAGACCTCCAGCTAATGGCCCTTCTGTAGTGGCTCCAAGCTCTGAGGGGACAGGATGAAGCAGCCTGTGGGGAAGAGAGACTTGAAATTCTTGTACAACAGACTTCAGTCTGCCAGGCTTTCTCATTCCTAGGAACCTCTGCTAGAAATGCTGGAACAAGAAAGCTAGGAGGGATCATCTCATAGTGCCTTGCTCCTGCAATAGCACATTCATAGTGCAAGTTTTATATTTATAATCCCCTTTTAAAGGATGCTTTTTTGTAGCTTTCATTTTGTCCCTCATCGTAGGTCATAGAAAGGGCATTTTTAGAAAGCTCCAGCTGAAGATTTTCCTCCCATATAAGCAATATTATAGAAATTAAACTTGAACCCCGTCACCTCCAATGACTTGAATGAGTCACTTCTAGTTTTACAAGTAATTTACAACTGGCTATCAGTCCTGACAATGCAAACCTGCAGCAAGAAGAGCAGTAGCTTATAGTGGAAAGAAATATTATCTTTTCCTGTATGCTGACAATTCTTTCCCTTCTAATAGATGAATGGTGTGTGTGTATCAGGAACAGCTACCAAATGAGCTTTAATGCTAAGCAAAGTCTAGATTATTCAGGAACATCTAATGTTCTTATCAGAGCAGTACAGACACTGCCTACATCAGTCACGGTTCAGGCCCTCATCTTAGAGTCAGCAGTAGAGCTCTTCCAATTTAATAGTTACTACTGGACAGCGAAGCTGAAACACTGCTCTGGTAAAGCAGAAGTTCTTGTCACTGTATGTAATTCAAATTTGCAAAAAACATCAACATCTATTAAACCTATCACCCAAGGGAGGCCTTTTAAAAGATGCAGGTAGCTGCAGCAGGCAGTTTATGCTCCCATTTTGCAGGCTTCTTTGCATTTTATTATATACTAGGAATAAGGCCCATTGTGGAAATAAATACAACGAGCTCTACAAACAGGCCCTGGCCTTGAGCACTTTGTGTCAATTTGCTATGGTGACCTCAGCAGGGTGTAATGACACATAGCTTACCATTTTCTCCAGGGGAAGTGATCGCTGCCATCTGAAGAGCAGTTGTAATTCTGAGTGATCTCCACCCTCCCATAAGAACATAAGAGAAGCCAATGTTGAATCAGGCCAATGGCCCATCCAGTCCAACACTCTGTCACACAATGGCCAAAATATACCAGGTGCCATCAGGAGGCCCAGCAGTGGGGCCAGGACACTAGAAGCCCTCCCACTGCTGCCCCCTCCAGCACCAAGAATAGAGTGCATCACCTGCCCCAGACTTAGAATTCCCATCCATGCCCTGTGGCTAATAGCCACTGATGGACTTCTGCTCCATATGTTTATCTAATTCCCTCTTGAAACTGTCCATGCTTGTAGCTGCCACCACCTCCTGTGGCAGTGAATTCCATATGTTAATCACTCTTTGGGTGAAGAAGTATTTCCTTTTATCTGTTCTAACCCGACTGCTCAGCAATTTCATGGAGTGCCCACGAGTTCTTGTATTGTGAGAAAGGGAGAAAAGTACTTCTTTCTCAACCTGCTCAATCCCATTCATAATCTTATAAACCTCGATCATGTCACCCCTCAGCCGTCATTTCTCCAAGCTGAAGAGCCCCAAACATTTTAACCTTTCTTCATAGGGAAGGTGTTCCAACCCTTTTATCAGTCTAGTTGCCCTTCTCTGCACTTTTTCCAATGCTATAATATCCTTTTTGAGATGTGGTGACCAGAACTGTACACAGTATTCCAAATGAGGTCGCACCAATGATTTATACAGGGGCATGATGATACTGGCTGATTTGTTTTCAATTCCCTTCCTAATAATCCCCAGCATAGCGTTGGCCTTCTTTATTGCAGCTACACACTGTCTAGACATTTTCATTGAGTTATCCACTATGACTCCAAGATCTCTCTCTTGATCCGTCTCTGCCAGTTCAGACCCCATCAACGTGTATTTATATTTAGGATTTTTGGCTCCAATGTGCATCACTTTGCACTTGGCCACATTGAACCCCATTTGCCACATTGACGCCCACTCACCCATCCTCAACAGATCCCTTTGGAGTGCCTCACACTCCTCCCTGGTTTTCACCACCCTGAACAACTTCGTGTCATCTGCAAATTTAGCCACTTCACTGCTTACTCCCAATTCCAAATCATTATAAACAAGTTAAAAAGCATCGGACCGAGTACTGATCCCTGTGGTACCCCACTGCTTACCACCCTCCACTGAGAAAGTTTCCCACTTATACTCACTCTCTGTTTTCTATTTATAAGCCAGTTTTTGATCCACAAGAGGCCTTGTCCTTTTATCCCATGACTATTGAGCTTACTTAGGAGCTTTTGATGAGGAACTGTATCAAAAGCTTTCCGGAAGTCAAGGTAAATAATATCTATTGGGTCCCCCTTGTCCACATGTTTGTTCACTCCCCCAAAAAACACTAACAGGTTAGTGAGACAAGATCTTCCCTTACAGAACCCATGCTGAGTCTGCCTCAATAGTTTTTGTTCATCAATGTGCCTACTAATTCTTTCCTTAATAACAGTTTCCACCAACTTACCCGGTATTGATGTCAGACTGACTGGTCTGTAATTTCCCAGATCTCCCCTGGAGCCCTTTTTAAAGATGGGAGTGACATTAGCTACCTTCCAGTCCTCAGGAATGGAGGCAGATTTTAAAGAAAGATAACATATTTTTGTCAGGAGATCCACAAGTTCACATTTGAGTTCTTTCAGAACTCTCGGATGAATGCCATCCGGGCCTGGTGATTTATTAGTTTTTAAATTGTCCATCAGTCGGAGGACTTCCTCTCTTGTCACCACAATCTGATTCAGGTCTTTCAAACCCCCTCCCGAAATCGGTGCTTCTGGAGTGGGCAAGCACTTATCCTCTTCCACAGTGAAGACAGAGGCAAAAAATGCATTCAGCTTCTCAGCCATTTCCCTATCATCCTTCACTACTCCTTTTACCCCTTGGTCATCCAAGGGCCCCACTGCCTCCCTGGCTGGCTTCCTACTTCTAATGTATTTGAAGAAAGTTTTATTGTTGGCCTTTATGTTTTTTGCGATATGCTCCTCATATTCCCTTTTTGCTTGCCTGATCACAGACTTGCATTTTATTTGCCACAGTCTGTGTTCCCTTTTATCAACCTCACTAAGACTAGCTTTCCACCACTTAAAGGAATCCTTCTTACCTTTTACAGCTTCCATTACTTTATTTGTTAACCATGCAGGCTTTTTTCTATACCTATTTGCGCCTTTCCTAACCTGCGGTATATCTTTTTTCTGAGCTTCTAGGATTGTCTTTTTAAATAGTCTCCAAGCTTCCCCAATGGTTTTGACCTTCTCCACTCTTCCTTTCAATTTCTTCCTCACATGTCCCCTCATACCAGAGAAGTTACCCCTTTTAAAGTTAAAAGTGGTTGCGTCAGTCTTTTGGGGCAACTCCCTATCTGTACAAATGTTAAACTCAATGATATTATGGTCACTGTTCCCAAGTGGTGCAATCACTTTTACATTTCTCACCAGGTCTTGGGTGTTACTTAGGACCAAATCCAGGATCACCTCTCCCCTGGTAGGATCTGTGACCATCTGTTCCATAGCACAGTCATTGAGAGTGTCTAAAAACTCAATCTCTTTTTCCTGACTAGAACTCATATTGACCCAATCAATGTGTGGATAGTTAAAGTCGCCTATTACGACACAGTTATTTCGTCTAGCCGCTATCTTTAATTCATTCATCGTTTTATAATCCTGTATCTTTTGATCTGGTGGGCGATAACAAACTCCTACTGTTAAGCTTCCTTTTGGACCCACTATTTCAACCCATAGCATTTCCAGAAGCGAATCCAATTCTCTTACCCTCTCAATCTTACTGGACGGTATACCCTCTCTGACATACAGAGCCACCCTTCCTCCAACCCTTCCCCCCCTATCCTTCCGATATAATTTATAACCAGGAATCACTGTATCCCACTGATTTTCCTCATCCCACCAAGTTTCTGAAATACCCACAATGTCTATTTCCCCCCCCCAACACCAAGCATTCCAACTCCCCGATTTTACCTCGGAGACTTCTAGCATTTGTATATAAATACTTATAGTTTCCCACGTTTCTTAAGCCCACAGCCTTCCTCTTGCTGCCTCGAGACCTTGCCAGGCAGTTCCTATCATTACCCACAGTCTCAGTGGACAATTGTATTCCATTTCCTTGTACAAAAGTAATAGCTACCCTTTCATCTCTTTGAGATGAGCCATCCCGAACCAGAGACTTTTCATCTCCTGTCGGCTTTCCCCCATTATTCAGTTTAAAAACTGCTCTGCCACCTTTTTGATTTTGAGCCCCAGCAGCCTGGTTCCTTCTTGGGACAAGTGGAGACTGTCCCTTTTGTACAGCTCCCTCTTGTCCCCAAAAGCATCCCAGTGCCTAACAAACTTGAATCCTTCCCCCCTACACCACCGTCTCATCCACACATTGAGACTCCTGATCTGTGCCTGTCTCTCCGGCCCTGCGTGTGGAACAGGTAGCACTTCTGAGAAGGCTGCCTTGGAGGTCCTGTCCTTGAGTTTCCTGCCCAGCAGCCTAAATTTCTCCTCCAGGACCTTGCGACTGCATTTCCCTACATCGTTGGTGCCGATGTGCACCACGACCACTGGCTCCTCCCCAGCACTATCTACCAGCCTATCTAAAACATGCGTAATGTCCGCTACCTTCGCACCAGGCAGGCAAGTCACCATACGGTCAGTACGCGGGTTCGCCACCCAGTTGTCTACCTGCCTAAGGATCGAATCACCAACTACCAAGAACCCCCCTCCCACCCTTCCCAGGGACGGTTCCTTGGTACGAAAGGATACCCATTCACCAGCTGAAGAAGAGGTCCCTTCTGAGGGCACATTCCCCTTATCCTCAGCATGGTGCCCCGTTTCCCCTTGACTCTTATGCTCCCTGGCAGCAGCTGGGCTGCCAGATCCAGAGTGGGACATATCTAACAAGTCCCCGAGAGTCTTCTCCGTGCACCTAACTGACTGTCTCTGCTTCTCCAGGTCAGCCACTTTGGCCTCAAGGGAGCAAACTTGCTCCCTGAGAACCAGGAGCTCCTTGCACCGAGCTGGAGCTCCTGGTTCTCCTGGAGATTGTCAACAGTGGTTCTCCAGGAGGAAATTGCTGGTTTGGAGGGTGGAGTCTATGGCATTGTATCTGTCTGAGGTTCCACCCCTCCACAAACCCCACCCTTTCCAGGCTCCACCCCTCAAAACTCCATGAATTTCCCAACCTAGAGTTGGCAACCCTGTCTCCTTCCCAGCCAACCATCAACCTATCTTTATCTGCCTCTCTGACTTCAGCTTTCCATCTCTCCCCACACCTGGAGCCTCTGCCTAGGAAAAGTACAGTCTTCTCCACAGTGGAGACCCAAGCAGGAGGGAAGCAACCTCAGAGTCCATCCTGCAAAGGAGCTGTTTGTTCCAGGGGAGCTGATCTCTGCCATCTGGAGAGCAGTTTTAATTCTGGGTGATCTCCAGCCCTCACCTGGAGATTGGCAGCAATGGTTCCCCAGGAGGAAAAGTACAGTCTTTCTCCACAGTGGAGACCAAAGCAGCTTACATCATTCTCCTCTCCCCTTTTTGAACTGCATAACCACTCTGTGAGGTAGGTTAGGCTGAAAGTCTATGACTGGTCTGAAATCACCCACCCACCTTCCACAGCAAGAACCTGGGCCTTGCAGACCCTGCTCTGAAGCGCTAACTGCTATGCCTAGGGTAGCCAGCCTCCAGGTGGAGCCAGAACATCGCCAGGTATCACAGCTGAACTCCAGACAACAGATCTCTCTCCCCCTGGAGAAAATAACTTCTTTGGAGGGTAGACTGAGGCCTCTCCCCTCCCCAAACTCTGGCTTCTGTAGACTCCACCACAAAATCTCCAGGAATTTCCCACCTGGAGCTGGCAACCCTAGTCAGGACTGGCCCCAATGAGTTCCCCACAAAGGCCTGAAAAGGGCCTCCTGCCTTTGCCTTTTTACTGACAGAACCAGTTTGGTTGTCTAGCAACAGCCACTGAGGGGGAAATTAGTCCCACAGAAGCCATGCAGGAGAAGTGTCTTCGTCAGTAGAGACAGCCGTTTTGGCAGTTCATTCTGTCAGGGAAGAGTGACCAGGCTGGCAGTGGGAGGGCAAGAGGAGCGGACCCAGCACCCAGCCAATGGCACATGAGTACTCTTGAGTGGCGGTTGATGGGCCAATGGCTGATGGAGTGCACAGCACAGCCAATGGGAGAGCTGGAAATGGCCAGTATGTAGGGCAATTATATATATAGGATGTGTTGAAAGTGTTCCTGACGTTTGGTTTGCCCCCATGATGAAGTAATATCTACTGCAGTGTTGCTGGCCTGTAATTGTTGGAAATGACACATTAAGAAGCTGTGCAGTAGACTGAAAATGATGGCACTTCTTCTTAAACATGCTTATGTGAGGCAGCTAATGTACAAATTCTTAGACATTAGTTTCTCACACAAGGTTTACTTGTATACCAAAAGTGTATGTGTGTGTGTGTGTGTGAAGTCTAAAGAATGGTTGTATCAAACTGTCTTTTGGACATGATACACACATCAAGAAGGTAGTATCTGCAGGGCTATTTTTGGGCAGGAACGCACAGGAACGGAGTTACGGCTGGCTCCCAAGTTAGCCATGCCCAGCAGGAACTCATTAGCATAATAGGCCACACCCAATAGCAGAAACTCATTAGGATTGGCTACATTAGGGGTGTGTAGCCTAACGTGCAAAGGAGTTCCTGCTACAAAAAAAAGCCCTGGGTTTTGACAACAAATAAGGTAAACAATAAGAAGCAAAAGGTAGGTGTGGCTTGATGCCCACACTTCTGGTAACATGGGGGTGTGGCCTAATATGCTAATGAGTTTCTGCTGCTGGGTGTGGCCTATTATACTAATGCGTTCCTGCTGGGCTTTTTCTACAAAAAATGTCCTGAGTATCTGTATCACATTCCTGGAACATATATTGGGGACAATATGTATTCTTGCATTATATAAACTATGTTCTATTTCATATCAGGACAAATTCTGTTTATATAAAAATAACATAAGATCCAGCCCTTACAAGCACAGGAAAATTCATCCATACTTATAACTGTTTTATTTAAATCATAACTTGGACATTTATGTAAATTATGTTAGAATCTGCCAATGATATTTATACTTACTTATACTTATCATCACTGCTGCTTGTGGCCCCAGCTCGGGGGTGGGGGGAGGTCAGCCCAGCATGTATCCCCCAATCTAGCACCAAATTACACAGTCATACTCAAGATTTGGATAAGTCTGAGATAAAGTGGTCACACTTTATTGGTTACAGCTGTAAGAAGCCTTGACACAGCATGGGTGCCCAGATCCCCAGCATTGACTGGCCTGGCGTCAGCTGATGTACCCATCCCCAGCCAGCCAGCTGGCTTGGGTGGGAGAACCATGGGATGGCAAGTTGCCAGAGTCCATATGGATGATTGCCCCTATGTGGTTTCCCCTGCCATCTGAGTGTGAGGGCAATTACTGGTAGTCCCGGAGCTGGCCTGCTCCCATAAAGCCCTCACAGCAAGACCCCTTAGGGGGATTCCCATATCTGGGAAACTGGCATGCAGGCCAGATTTCGTAAAATGGATCCAGCCCCATGCTGATACTGCCAAAAGTTGAGCCAACTAATAAAGCATGAATATAGCAATAAAGCATAAACAACATGACCAACAGCCCTAAATACTACAAGTAAGGCAGCAATCTACTATTCACATTATTGTCCCTTGAGCACTCCACATAAAGTGGGATGGGTGGGCAAACTGCTCAGGAGGCCAGACAAAGGATGGAGGCCAGGAAGCACAGCAGGTCTCTTTCCCCTGAAAGTCCCCTCCCCCAGACCCAACTTGTACCTTGCTGTAAGTTCTTTGGGGAGGGGAGGGACCAATTTTTTGTACCACTCATGTGGCCCAGCTGCCCTCATGGCTGGCCCCTGCCTCCTCTGAGGCAGCTTGCCCCATGGCTGCTCCCAGCTGACTCTCCCACCCAATGCCCGATGCCACAAAAGGAGGGCTGCCGTAAGTTGAGGCCTCCCCACTTATCAGTGAAAGTAACCAGGGCTCTTTTTGTAGAAGCAGGAACTCATTAGCATAACAGGCCACACCCAACAGCAGAAACTCATTAGCATACTAGGCCACACCCCTGATAGCACAGCTTATTAGCATATTAGGCCACACCCCCATGTTACCACAAGTGTGGTCATCCCGCCACACCCAACTTTTGCTTCTTATTCTGTTAACCTTGTTTGTTGTCAAAACAGTTTTGACAAAAACAATAAAAACGTTATTTTTTTAAAAAGTTTCCAATTCCATAGTTTTAATAATTAATATTATATTTATTTTAAAAGTAACTAACAGTAACATAAGCAAACATCTCAATAAACACTCTGGAACTGGGCTGCATAAGTAAACACCAACGTGCACGGAACTCTCGAACTGCTGACATTCCAGTCTGCAGGTCGGCATCTTAACCTCTGAGCCACCGCGGCCCTTCCAGATCCTAGTCTGACACTAACCACTACACCACACTGGTGTTCTCTCTCTCTGTTTTTAAAAATAAATATTTTAAATAAATCAATGGAAATAAATCCTGTTGATAAAAGCCCCAGCTCGGGGGGGGGGCATTTGAATGAAAATAACCTTGAAGCCCACTTGCCCATTTCTGGTTGGCTTGCCAGTCTGAGACCACAGTCCACAAACCACACACTCCACAGTAATCAGGCCAACTGCCCAAGGATGTCTGGGCCCCCTTCTGAAGTTGTGGCTCATGGCGTGGTTGAGACAGAGTGAAGCTGGAAACACCTTTTCTAATTCTGCCCGGTGGTGTTCATATGTGTTCAAGTATTACTACACTGAGAATCTTTGGGGACGTGTCTTAGTAAAGACTGCCTGGAATCTCACCCTTGTTTCAGGGGTGCAGCTTAGCCCCTACTAGTAGTAGCATAGACCCAGGAAGGGAAGAGTTGTTCAGGGAACCAGCCCTAGACATTGGAGATCTAGCCAGAAGGGGTCCTGGAGCTCATGCTTGCTTACACATCACCTATTCGCCTGGCCTAGAAATTCTTACATTCCCAGAAAACAGAATTCTTGGGCTGAGTCCTGTCCAGGATCAGTGCCTGCTTCTGCCTGAACGCTGTCTTATTGACTTCTCCTCTCCTCTGTTTCATCTTCTCACTCAGAATATGACACCACAGTGGCTGTATCATAAGTTGAACTGTACATGCAGTGAGCATAACACGGGAATTATTCAATGCCCTTATATATATGTAGAGTCCAGGAGCACCTCAAAGACTTAACAAAATATCTGGCAGGGTAGGAGCTTTGGTGAGTCAGTGCTCACTTCTTCAGTATGGCAGCTTCATGTGTCCATACAGGTGCACTGCACAATTCCCATGCTATGCTCAATTCAATTAGTGATGCCATTTTTATATGTGGTCAGTGGAACTCCAGAAGAGAGCTAGCAGCTTCGGATGACCAACAACCTGACTGATCTTTTTTTTAAAAAAGAAACCAACGGGTGATGTCAAGGATTCCACTGGGGATCCTTTGCCCGGAAAGCCAGAGGCACCCTCACCCAGCTCCCTTTAAATGGCGGGCCACTGTGCTCTGCTGCACCCGGTCCTGGTGCCAGGATGTTTTGGGATTGTCCCAGCCTGCACCGGATCCCTCCAATGCAACCGCATGACCCTTCAGCAGCCTCTTTTCTTCGCCACTGCTGCCACCGGGTAATTGCCAGCCTTCTGCCCTGCTCATCTGTCCAGCATCCAGAGGAGGGAGCAGGAAGAGAAGGAGAAGGCTTGAAGCAACCCGGGATTTCAGCCACCACTGAGAGGGCCATGCACCCCAATCCCCCTCCTGGCATGCGAAGCTCTGCAGGCGTGTCCTGCCAGCCAGGCGAGCGGTGGAATTTCCAGCTGGAGAAGCACCTCCCGCTTGGTGGCATTGCTGGGGAGGCTGGCTCACATCCAGCTGTGAACCCGGGCAGCTGCAGGTGGAGTCGGTGAGGGAGGCATTTTGATAGGCGGCGGGCAGGATGGCTGGCTGTCCCCGTGCCCTGCTGTTTGGGCTGAAGCCTGCTGGCACCTGGACAGGCAGGAGTGTTCAGCCGGCCCCGGAGGCAGCAACGGAGGAGGAGGCAGGAGCCAGGCAGCGGTGGCGGGATGGGCTCGGAAGCCAGCTGGAACGCCGTTCTGGGGTGTTCCAGCGCAAAAATAGCCCTGCGAGTAACCAATAACATTGGGAACAAGCTTGTGATCACAAGGTAGCAACAGCAGTGGCTGAACCACAGGTTAACTTGCACTATTTATTAAACATTTTCTCGTCTCTCTTGAATAATTTGTCCACATTACCAGTACAAAATTAAGTTTAAATGTGATTGACAGAAAAAAATTCACAAAATAACTGCAAGGAGTAGGTGCACTGATGTTATAGGCTCATGAAATACATACAGAATTATCCTGCACATTGTAGAAGAATTCCAGCTCTCAGCAGTGGGGGGAAATATAATAATTTGATATAGCACCACCAGCCCTTTGCAGAAGATCTGGTATATGCTAATAATGATACTGCAGCATGGCAAAGATTGACATGAAGTGGTGCTTAAGTAAAGAATTCTATAGCTACAGTGATTCCATCACAATTTATCATTTGTTACCTGCTGGCAGTGGAAAATCTTATCAACAGTTGAATGTCCTAAACAAGTGATCAGCACAAAGTTGTCCATTGTAGCCATCTGGCTGTGACTCTGCACCTGGTTCCTGATCTAGCACCCACAATCACCAATGCTGGATGTAGTCATTCAATTCCAGGAACCAATAGAACACCACTTATTTGCATGTGTAATTCCCTATACAGAAATTGATATGGTTTGGGAAGTTCACTTTCTCATGTGCATTGCCTCTGCAGGACTCAGGTGAAAATTTATAGTTAGAGTTGTCTAGATACCAATTTGAGTTCCTAAAATATTTATAATGTGTGTCCTGGAGACTTCAGGTTTGATTTATGTTATAAAAGCCAAGGCATTTTCTGTTCGTACTTTAGGGAAACTGCTGCAATTTAGGAAAGGGAACAAAATTCTATATTATTATTGTTCTGGTGTTTCAGGATTTCAAAACAGTTTCACAGAAAGAAAATTTGTTGTCAACAATGTCACTGCAGATTTTAAAAAATACCATTTATTGCAAAACTGTTCATAGAATTTAGATTCTATAAACCCAGCAGTTTTCTCTTTGTATATTAATCAATTGAATGTTTGCACCCCTGAATCACTGTAGTTGTTATTGTAGTTTGTTTCTCAGTATCCATGCACAGTGGTTGCATCTACACTTCAAGGCCTCACCCTCAAGCTAATTTACTTCCTAGTTCTTTGAACTGGAAATATCAGGGTTTGAAGTGTACCTGCAAGACATATCCTTCTGCCTTAATATAGGGCTCATAGATGGCCTCTTTTGAAGCATGCTGTACTGTAGTAGATGGTCTTCCAAATCCTTTGTCTGTGTGTTATATGCTGTCAAATTGCTTCCAATTTATGGTGACCTTAATGACCTTCAAAAAGTCCTATTGTTAACAGCCTTGCTCAGGTCTTGTAAACCATGGCTTCTTTTATTGAGTCAGTACATGTCACACTGGGTCTTCCTCTTTTCCTACCATCTTCAACTTTTCTTAGCATTATTTTCTTTTCGAGTGAGTTCTTCTCATGATATAACCAAATATAATAGCCTCAGTTTAGTAATTTTAGCTTCTAGGGAGATTTCAGGCTTGATTTGATTTAGAACCGATTTATTTTTGCTTTTGGTGGTCCATGGTATCCATAAAATTTCTCCAACACCACATTTCAAATGAATCAACTTTCTTCTTGCCAGCTTTCTTCGTTGCCCAACTTTCACACCCATATATAGTAATGGGGAATACTATAGTATGAGTTATCCTGATCTTGGTCACCATCAGCGACACATCGTTATACTTAAGCAGGGCTATTTTCGGGCTGCAATGCACCGGAACGGTGTTATGGCTGGCTTCCAGCTTGGCCCTGCCTAGGAGCTGCAAGCCCGGCCTCCAGCAGCCCTCAGTCAGGCCGGGGAGTGGGAAGCAGCATGTGCTGGCCACCGTGGCCGCCACCAGCCAGGGTAAATTGGGGTGGCAGGGGCTTGATGGGGGGAGAGGTGGGCCACCTGGCTAGTGCTGGATGGCAGTGGCAGGGGCTTGATCGGGGGTGGCGGGCTGTTGGGGGATGGCAGCATATATAGGCTGGTACCCCCCCCCGCCTGGCCCTGCCCAGCCCTTGCCAGCCACAAGGAATCAGCTAAGAGGGTTGGGATCTTGCGATGTCACCCAGCTTGCCACTAGCCCGGCTCCTTTCCTGTGATGCTGCAGCTGGAGAAGCCCCCTCCTTTTCCCTGCCACCCGCCCAGGAAATGCCATGGCTCTGGGTGAGAGAAGCAGCCTGAGCTTGCGGGGCGCTCCTTGGGCAGAGCGCCTGCCCCCCGCTCCACCTCTGCTTGGCAAGTGGACCTGAGGAGTGCTGTTGCTGCCGTTGCCTGCCAGGCGCCTTCTTCTTGCGCACCCCCTGCCAAGTGATCCTGGCTGCCTGTCGCCCTTTTTCATTGACTGGGGATGTGTCTCTTGACTGTGGCGCCCAACTTATCCCAGGAACAATGTGGGCCTTCGCGTGCTAAATTGAGGGACTGACGAGGCACCGGAGCCGAGAGCTGCTGCTGGGGCAGTGAGGCGTGGGGGGGTGGGCTGAGGTGAGGGGAAGGAGGGAAAGGCGGGGGGCAGGAGCCAGAGCAACTGGGAAGGCGACAAGCAGCGAGGCTGGGAGAGAGAAGCAGCAGGGCTGAATGGATCGGAGCTGGCTCAGCCCTGGAGTTTCTTGGCAATGCCTGGAAAGGGGCGAAGGAGATGTTACTCTGCACATGCTTAAGGGCAAGCGTCTATTGGTGGGGCCGCTTCTCTCAGGCATCTTGTGGCCTAGGGCTGAACTGGCTGGCTGTAACTTCTTCAGCCTCGCACAGCAGGGCATTCTTCTCTGACTCTCTCCCACTTGGCACTAGGGTCAGGTGTGTCTGTGTGTGTTTCATATCACGCTTGTGGACTTTTCTCAGCTCATTTGTTTAGTGTGAACTAATAGATAGAAAGAGTAAATTTACCAAGTTTAAATCTGATATTGTAGCATTTTCATACTCTGCCTGCTGCCGCCAAAAGGACTTGGAGGCGAGACAAAAAAGTAGCTTCTTCCCCACCCCCTTTTTTTTAACCCGCCATTGTAGTTCTAAAAGTGACGTGATTTCCCCTGTCGCTTTGGATAACGTAGTGAGCACTCAGTATTCTGATTTGGTCACTGGCTTTTTTAAAAAAAAGCTCTGGAGGGGGGCGTCTGGGTGGGGGAGGGACTGATGGATACAAGCTGTAGTCATGATTTTTTGTTTGTTTTCTCTCCCGGTGGCTTTGCATTTTATTTTATTCCCTGGATCCTTGGCAGGTTTTGTGGCAAGATGGCGTGTGCGTGCGTGTGCATGTGTGTGCATGTGTGTGTATGTGTGTGTGTGTATGTATACATATATATAGTTTTAAAAAGTAGACCTCTATTTTTAATTAAGAAGATGAATAAGCTGTACATTGAGTTTAAATCTTGCTAATTTTTTTAAAAAAAGTTAAAATCATTTCTTTTTAAATCCTGAAGTCAACACATCAAACTCAAAAAAGAAGCTTTCTAAAAGTAAAAATCTAAAAGGTTCTCTCTCTGTGCTCTAACTCCAGCCTTGACAAATTAAAAGGTATGCACTGTGTTCCCTCCTTGTTCCCTCCATGGCTGACACAATGAGTTTATGTAGTATATTACAGTAATGTTGGCTGGCTTCATACATGATTTTATTTATGTGAACGTTGAGTGTTGTCTGTTTGGTCCCTATAGTTCTGAGCTGGCAAGTGGTTTAAGAGTTCTGGACTAACATGCCTCTGCTCTCTTTGTCCCAGAGAGTATATATAAGTTTATGAGCGTAGTTTGTGTTTCAGTAGCTAGCTGGAAAAAGTAAAAGGTATGTGCTCAAGATTTCTTTACAACCGATTAGTTAGGCTGTTAAACATGCTTGTGTATACAAAATCACGCTGGTTAAAGACTGGTAAAAAAGGTGGTCTTCCCTTCTCCCCAAACCACATGCCACATTCAAAACCTATTGGGTTTTTTTTCTAATGTTACATGAGTGATGGCAAACACAGAAAGAAGAGGTGGTCACTCTTGGTAGCACAAGATGGGTAGCCGTGTTAGTCTGTCTGTAGCAGTAGAAAAGAGCAAGAGTCTAGTAGCACCTTAAAGACTAACCAAATTTGTGGTAGGGCATGAGCCTGTGAGTCACTGCTCACTTCTTCAGGTAAGTGAAGAATATCTGAAGAAGTGAGCAGTCACGGTGACTCACTAAAGCTCCTACCCTGCCACAAATTTGTTTAGTCTTTAAGGTGCTACTGGACTCTTGCTCTTTTCTCTTGGCAGCAGTAACTCATGGTAACTCTTGCATACCCTTGAGAGCACAAAAGTGTTCAAAGTACTTTGGACTGAAGTGAAACTATTTTATTGAGAGCCAGTTTGGTGTAGTGGTTAAGCGCGCAGACTCTGATCTGGGAGAACCGGGTTTGATTCCCCACTCCTCCACTTGCACCTGCTGGATGACCTTGGGCAAGCCATAGTTCTGGCACAGCTGTTCTTGAAAAAGAACAGTTCTCTCAGCCCCACCTACCTCACAGGCTGTTTGTTGTGGGGAGGGGAAGGGAAAGGAGTTTGTAGGCCGCTCTGAGACTCCCTTGGGTAGTGAAGGGCGGGGTATAAATCCAATTTCCTCCTCCTCCCCTTCCTCCTTCTTCCATTTAAAAAAAATCGAACAGTAATGGACTATTCTCATGCCACTTTGCATTAGCTCTCTTGTATATCACATATGAATGCATGCAAAAGAATGTTCCTTACTGAACAGTAGCCGCCAGAAGACTGACATCCTTGTTTCAGAACAAAGTTTGAGTTCAGTGGCCCCTGAGGTATCTTTCCCTCCTTCTTTCCTTCTCTCTCTCTTTCTCTCTTTCCCTCTTTCTTTTCTTCTCTCTTTCTCCCCCCCCTCTCTGCACTGTCAGGGATGTGGCCTATTATGCTAATGGGTTTCTGTGGTTGGGTGTGGTCTATTATGCTAATGAGTTCCTGCTGGGCTTTTTCTACAACAAGAGCCCTGCACTTAAGGATCTTTTCTATTTCCTTTGTGGCTGTCCTTCCCAGTCTCAGGCTCCTTCCAATTCCTTGGTTGTAGTCTCCCTTTTGGTTGATGATGGAGCCGAGAGCGCGTCCGCATGACCCATGGCCTTTCCTGGGCGGTGGGTGAGAGTGTAAGAGTACCCCGCCAGGAATATGGACCAGCGGAGAACCCTGGGCGAGACCATCTGCGGCGTCTGTCGATCGGGCGCAAGGAGGCCCAGGAGAGGCTTGTGGTCTGTAAGGATCTCGAACGGGCGGCCATAGAGATAATGGTGGAATTTTTAACCCCCGCCACTATCGCTAGTGCCTCCTTGTCTATCTGCGCGTAATTACGCTCCGCAGAAGACAGGGTCCGAGAATAGTAGGCGACCGGAACCTCCCGGCCATCCGGCAACCGATGCCCCAACACCGCCCCCACCCCGTAGGGCGACGCATCACACGCCAGAACCACAGGTAAAGCCTCGCAGAAGTGGTGCAGCACCCCGTTGGAGACCAACAAGTCTTTTACCGCCTGGAAAGCTGCCGCATGCTCCGGCTTCCAGGCCCACGGCGCCTCCTTGTCCAGCAGCCGGTGGAGGAGTTCAGCCACCGTTGCCTTTTGGGGCAGAAACGCGTGGTAAAAATTCAAGAGGCCTAGGAAGGCCTGGAGTTCCGGCTTGGACGTGGGGACCGGGGCTTGTGTGATCGCTTTAATTTTCTCGTCTGTGGGGTGGATGCCTTGTGCATCGACTGCGAACCCCAGGAATTCGATGCGGGGCACACCCAGGAGGCATTTCTCCTTCTTCACCTTGAGGCCAGCCTCGTTGAACCTCTGCAGGACCTGACGCAGCCGTTCGGTGAAGGCGGTGGAGTCCGGTGCCGCGATGATGACATCATCTAAAAGGGCTGGACCCCTGGAATTCCTTTCAGGAGGGAATCCATGAAAGATTGAAAAATCCCTGGCGCCACTGAAACCCCAAACTGCAGTCTATTGACCCGGAAAGCCCCCTTGTGGGTGGTGATGGTTTGCGCTTCCGCAGCGGCCGTGTCCACTGGCAGCTGCTGGTAAGCCTGCGCCAGGTCCAATTTGCCGAAAACTTTGGCCCCCGTCAGGGAGGCCAGGACATGGCTCACTACCGGGACCGGATAGGCGTGGTCCTGCAGAGCCTTATTTATGGTGCATTTGTAATCTGCACAAATGCGTATAGCCCCATTCGGTTTAATTGGCGTTACAATGGGGGTTTCCCAGCGCGCTGACGCGACCGGTTCCAGCACGCCTTGGGCGACCAGGCGGTCGAGCTCGGCCTCTATTTTTTCCCGCATGGCTAGGGGAGGGGGCCGTGCCTTTATGCGGATGGGTCGTACGTTAGGGTCCAGATCTAGCGAAATCGGGGTCCCATTGTACCTCCCCAGGGTCCCATCGAATACTTTGGGGAACTCCCGGCAAACTGCCTCCCAGTCAGCGGTCCCGAGGTGGTTTACTCCTGCTATTTGGAGTCCCAAAGGCCCAAACCACGACAGTCCCAGGAGGCTTGAGAGGCGCCCCTCCACAACCAACAGGTCCAGCAAGCCCGAGAACCCTTTAAATCGGACTTGAAACTTGCCCCAGCCACGGACTGCCACTGGGTTTTTGTTAAAGTCCGTCAGTTTCAACCCCCGTGGCTTGTGCAGTCGGGCTCCCCCTTGGGGCATAGCGTTTTAAGGGTCTCCGCGGAAATTATAGAGAACGAGGACCCTGAGTCTATTTCCATTTGGCAGGGGGACCCCTCTATTTGGACAGTCACATGCACCTTGTCCGGGCTTTCAGGGGGCAAGTTACATACCGTCTGCCAGCGCTGTGTCGTCACGGTGTGCAGGCTTGCGGCATCCCGCTGGGCAGTGGATCCCAGGCGCTTGCCCTTGGAGCGGCAGACTCGGGCGAGGTGTCCGGCCTTGTTGCAGGTCCTGCAGACGGCGTCCCGGAAACGGCAGGTCCGGCGCTCGTGAGCGTCGCCACAGCTGGCACAGGCAGATGCGTTGGGCTGGTTTGGTGGTGCGGGGGATCCCTGTTGCGTTGGGTGCGTGGCTGTGATCGGCGGTTCACCTGTAGGACCTCCTCATCGTTCGAGTCATCCGAGGGGCCGGAGTCCTGGAGGCGATGGACCGTCTTAGGCCGGCGATCTGCGTGGGACTTCTCGTAGGCGGCCGCTTCTTGGATGGCGGCCTCCAGAGTGAGGTCGTCCTGGCTGATGAGCCTGCGGCGCAGCTTCGCCTCCTTCAGCCCCACCAAGAACTGGTTTAGGAGGGTATCTGCGAGGTTGGGGAAGGCACACCTTGTGGCTGCGCGGCGTAGTCCGGCCAGGAATTCCGGAGATGTTTCGTCGGGGCCCTGCATTCTCGCGAAGAACTCCATTCGTTCCGCGAACTTGGTGGGCTTTGGTGCCAAGTGGTCAGTAAACGCCTTGACCAGCATGTCGTAGGTGGCGGCCGCGTCTTTCGGCAGGAGGGGGTTTACCAGGTCCTTCAGGAGGAGGTGTGCCTCGATGCCGCAGTAGCACAGGAGATAGGCCTTCTTCGTACCCGCATCCGTGATGCCATGGATCTCGAAGTGACGCTCCAGCGTCTCGATCCAGGTCTCCCAGTGTGCGGGACGAGAGATGTCGAAGGCGGGGAAGCTCTCGTTGCTAGTGGCCATGGTGCTCCCCCGTGGAGGTCGCGGTTCAGGCGTAGAGTTGGCGGCGTTGGAAGCGAGGCTGCTCTCGGGGTCAGCGGTGCTAGGGAGCGGTGCGGTGCCCAGGAACCGAAGAGGCGGACACGAAGCTCGGTGGCGGCGTTCGGTGCTTTCGGCGTTGGGGCGGTCAGCGGTGCTCGTCTCGTGGTCGTTGTTCATGGAGGGAGTTGGCATCCCATCCTCGTCGCCAGTGAAAAGTACTGAGACTTACTAGTGATTTCAGCTCTCACATACTTTATTAGATGAAGAACAAGACAACTGAGCCGGCTCGCAGGCCGGCTTTTATTCCCAAGTGACCCACACCCCAAACACACACACACCCGGTGATTCGCTATTTACATTGATTGGATTAACTCCTGCTCCTCCATTGGAGGGGAGTCAGGATCCACTAGTCCATTGTCCTTCGGGGCGAAGCTCAGGCCCTTCGCCTGGCCACATGGTGGACCGGTTAGAACCAGTCCAAGCACATGGCTGTCCAGAGCCCATGTTCTCCTGTGGATACATTACATTAACAATTTCAGTTTTTTCATTGTTGACTGCAAAGTATTGTAATTACTCAGTAGGCATTACTTTTGCCTTCTTGATGTTCAGCTGTAATACTGCTTTGGCACTTTCTGCTTTTACCTTCACCAGTAGTCATTTCAAGTCTTCACTATTTTCTGCCAGCAATGTAGTATCATCTGCATATCTCAAATTGTTAATGTTCCATCTAGCAGTTTTTACTCCACCTTTATATCCAGTTTTCTTTATGATATGCTCTGCATATCGATTGAAGAGACAGCGAGATAGTATACATCCTTGTCTGACACCTTTCCCAGCTGGAAACTATTCTGTTTCACCATATTCTGTCCTAAAGCATCCTCTTGTCCAGAGCACAGGTTGTACATTAAAACAGGCAGCTCCTCTGTCACACCCATTTCTTTTAAACCAATTCCTGGTACATGGAAATTTTGGATACATTTTATGGAAGTCTGAGCAATCTTTTATGGGCCTTTTTCCTGAAGTTATGCCTCTCTTTTTGCTCTCCAGTCACCTTTAAATTTCCTCTTCCTCCTCTGTGTGTAACTTCTGCCCCTGCTTTATGCCTATGGACTTCAGAAACAAAAAGTTATGTGGAACTGACAAAAACCAGATGAGTATTTACTGTGTTTTCTAGCTTTGAGCTGCTTGCCTTACTGGTTTACATTTTGTTTAAATGTCCAGACCTTATTATAACAGTGAAGCTTGTGAAGTTGTCCTCAGAAGCATGTGTATTATCCTTGTTTGTCACTTAGGTGACTGCAAAGGTAAAGAGGTCAGTCTACTTCAAAGTGGTGTTAGATAAAAGTTCTAATTCAAATGCTAAACTGTGTTATTAAACTGAAATTTCTGTAGATTCAAGGGTATGGCATCCTTCATACCTTTTCAAGTCATGCCTCATTGATTATCTCTAATTCCTTAGCTTTTTTGCAGGACTCTTGGGAATTTTGGATCTTTGACATGGTCTCTGTGCTTCACACCCATGGGATTTAGTGCACCTGTGCTGAATCGATCGGTATTGTAGCAAGTTCCAATGGATTTTGGTGCCCAGACCTCAGGCGTGTGCAGGAACCCCAACCACATAATTTTTGTTTGTGAGGGGGACCTACTTTTTCCTCAGTTCGGCCTTCAGCAGCCTTCTCCCCCCTCTCATTTTTTCTTCCCCCCATCTTTCTCCATTCTATTTTTGTTTATTTTATGGAGGAAAAGTGGGGCTTTTTCAAGCGCTGTTCTGGGTGTGGCAGTAAGCTTGCACCACCTGATGGCCACACTCTTTGTATTTTTTGCCTCGGCAAGACACACCGCCGGACTCTTGCCCACATTGTGCCAAATTCTCCAACCAAACTCAAAAGAATAGAGCAGCACGTCTCTGTGTTGCCTTGTTAGAGTCGGCATTGGCATCAACTTCCGGCATGGAATCTGACTTACCGGGTCACCCATCGACGTCAAAGACTGCTTCGGCGCCGAAATCCGCTTCCGATATCATCAAGTTAGCATCAAAGCGATCGACACAGATGGCACAATCCTCCGCTTCAGCTCCTGTGAAGAAGAAAAAGAAGGTAAAGTCGGCTAAAGGGCATAAGAACGCCAAAGAGGGCACTTCTAAAACCCTGAAGGTGTCTACATCTGGAAAAGCCATGGGTTCTGTACCTGGCATTGCCTCTAAGGTGCTCCCCATCACAGCAGGTGATTCAACATTGCCCGCTTACCGATATTGGTCATTCCCCTGTTCCCCTGAGAGAAGGCCGTGTATTCGATACCACTACAGATTGCTGTGGCCACTCTCATGCTCGTTCAAGGAGACACGATGTTTTTCGCTCTCCAAGGCGCTCCCATTCCAGGAGTAGATCCCCTCGGGTGTTTTTGCCACCGCCACCCCCTGCTATTTTGTGAGATCACTGCCAACCCCGGTACCTGTATGGAGCCTACCCTCCTTCATCTTCTATGCCCTGGCTAACACCTACAGCTTTGTCTGATTGGGATCAGTATTTCACACATCGACCTAGGTCCCCATGGCGCTCAAGACCGACACCATTGGCGACGCTCTCTTGAGCTCCTGAACAACCACCGGACTATTGACATTGATTGGATTGACATCGTCCTGCCAGTCCTCCACCCCTGCTGATACCGGAGGCACCTCCTCAAAAGGACTCTCCTATACAAATGCCAGAGCCTGATTCTTTGGACTCAACAGTGGAGGACTCCGACACGGTTGCCTTGGACGCCCACAGCTCCCCTGAACAACCTTCCCCTAAGCCTACAGTAACGGACTATCAGCCTATATCTCCATCAGAAGACATGACATCTTATGGGGACCTCATTAAGCGAATGGCTCACTCTCTCAGACTTTCAGTGATCCAACCACAACCATGTCACTGATGCTGTGTTTGGTGTGGTGCAACTAGATGCATCTACAGCAATTGTATGGCCATGTCGTTGGTCCTTCTCGCCATATGGACCATATGTACCAAGTCCAGGAGGCAGAAGCAGAATTTCTATTTACTCATCCCCATTATGGTTGTCACGTCATCCTCCAAATGGAAGAGGTCACATTCTGCCCCTTCGGACAAGGAGAGCAGGAAACTGGATTCGTTTGGGCAGCGGTTTTACTCCACTGGAGCCCTTGGAGTGAAGACCGCTAACTACCTGGCCTGTATGAGCAGGTACCAGTATACCTTGTGGGAATGCCTCTCTGACTTGCTGGCAACCCTCCCAGAGGACAAGCGGCAATTGGCCCACACCATCCAAAAGGAAGGTCTCATGCTGGCAAAGCAGCAAATCAACACATCCAAACACACTTTGGACATTTCTTCAAGAACTATGACATCTGCTATCACTCTGCACAGGCACTCTTGGCTGCGCAACCAAATCTACAAATAGATACTTGATCGTATGTTGAGGACTTACCTTTTGATGGCCTTGGTATCTTGAATGCAACTAGTGATACCATATTACAAGATATGGATAAGAGCATAAAGGCTTCTCGTACCCTAGGTGTTTCTTCTTCTTCAAAGCAATACAGACTGCGCACTTGGTCTACACCTTGGCAAAAACGCACTCCTACCTGGCAGTCTCCTGATTGTCCATGGAGGCCACATACATCATCTGGAGGCCAAAAACCCACTTACGCCTCGAGACCTAGGAGAAGCAGGTGAAATCTATGAAACAGGGCCTTTGACCTCCAGGCACCATTTTTGAGCCCAACCCATTTGGCACCCTTTCTCCCAACTTGGCACCTCATCATCACAGACGCTTGGGTGCTTTCCATTTTGGCCCATGGGTACTGTGTAGAGTTTATCCAGAATCCTACTACTCCAGTCTTCATATCCACACCCCCTTCCCCAGTTCTTCTGGAAGAGGTGTCTGTTCTGCTGCACAAAGGAGCCATTGGACCGGTACAATCTCACCAACGAGGCATGGGGTTTTATTCCCGCTATTTTACTGTACCAAAGAGGGATGATGGTGTTCGGCCATTCTTAGATCTAAGGATGCTGAACTGTTTTGTACATTACCGACATTTCCGCATGGTATCTCTGCAGCAGATCTTACCACTTCTCTGAAAAAATGTCTGGATGGCCACTCTGGATCTCCAAGACGCTTACTTCCACCTCACCATCCATCCGTCCCATCGCCAATACCTATGCTTTGTGATTGGTCAACATCATTACCAATATGTGGCCCTGCCCTTCGGCCTCTCAAGTGCACTGAGGGTGTTCACAAAGATGATGGTGGTGGCGGCATTCCGACGCCTCCGGGAAATCAGCATTTAACTGTACATCAACGACTGGTTACTAGTTGTGAATTCCCGAGATTTCTTGCTCTCCAATGTCACAGAAACACTGAACCTGTTGGAGAGCTTAGGACTTCAGGTAAATGTTGAGAAATCTCAACTTCAACCTGTTTGGCAGATACAATATACCAGGGCTCTGCTGGACTCTATCCGTTGCAGAGCCTGCTTGCCACAGGACAAAGCCACACACATTATGGATCTGGCCACCCTGGAACTGCTTGTGATAAAATTTGCTATCAACACATTTCTGCCTCTGATCAAGGGGACCTACCTTCTACCACTGTTCCGCAAGTGGGGATTCCCTCAGGTGGATGCTTTCGCCACCAGGGCCAACAAAAAGTGCCCTCTGTTCTGCAGTTGAGGAGACAAGGATCCGCTGTCTCTAGGGGACAGTTTCCTTTACCCCTGGTCCAGAGACTTTCTCTTCCTATTCCCTCCGCTACCCCTGCCACTGATTGTGGTATGCAAAATCATCAGCGACAAAGCAGACTGCATCCTCATATCCCCGTGGTGGCCGAGACAACCATGGTTCTCAGCCATCCTGGATCTGTCAGTGGGACTTTACCACCAATTTCCATCGGCTCAAGACCTCCTGCTCCTATCAGAGTCTCAACTCCTGTACCACGACATTCTCTATCTAAAGCTGATGGCCTGGAGAGTGGTCTAAACAATTTCTCATCTCGTGTAGCGAATATATTGCTGAATTCCAGAAAGCCCGCTATGCGCAAATCTTACCGTTATAAATGGTTAAAGTTTTGTTCCTTTTTGAGTACTGCTAGTTCTGAAGCTGCTTTTGTGGGTCTGGAGAAAGTTTTTGAATTTCTCTTGTCCTTAGCGGACTCAGGTTTGTTGCATTCTTCGCTGAGAGTTTATTTGGCTGCCCTGTCAGCCTACCATGTTCAAGTTGAAGAGTGTTCACTTTTTTTGCATCCTCTTTCTGAGCATTTTTTGAAAGGACTTTTGCACCTTTACCCTCCTGTCATGCGTCCGGCAGACCCCTGGGACCTTCCTCTGGTCCTCCGCCAACTCATTAGGAAACCATTTGAGCAACTCGCAACTTGTGACATGAAATTATTGTCGTGGAAAACAGTTTTTCTGGTGGCCGTCACTTCGGCAAGGAGAGTGGGTGAACTGCTTACCTTCAGACATGACCCTCCTTATCTTTTATTTCTGCCAGATGGTGTTCATTTCAGTCCTGACATCTCATTCTTGCCCAAGGTCATTTCAGAATTTCACCTCCAGAAGGAGGTCTTCCTTCCGGATTTCTTCCCATCTCCGAAATCTCCGAAGGAGGAGAGACTGTTGCACACATTGGACACAAAGTGTGCACTCCTGTTCTACCTACAGAGAACTCGTCCAACAAGACGTGACTGTCAGCTCTTCGTTTCCTATGCTCCAGCTAAGATGGGAACTCGTATCACAGCTCAGCGCTTATCGAGGTGGATTGTAGGACTGATCCACCTCTGCTATCTACTAGCCAAACAACCATTACCTGGCCCAATCAGGATGCATTCTACTAGGGCTGCCGCTGCCTCAACAGTTTTCCTTAAGGGAGTTCCCCTTGTGGACATTTGTAGAGCTGCCACTTGGGCTACACCTAATACGTTCATCAGGCACTACGCTTTTGATGTCCGCAAGAACTCTCATACAGACATGGGACGTCACATCCTATCCTCAGTTTCGCAGTACTGACCTGCCAGCACCCTCCTCCAGGTAGGCCACTGCTTGCTACTCTCCCATAGGTGTGAAGCACAGAGACCACATCGAAGATGTGTTTAGGTTGCTTACCTGTAACTGGTGATCTTCGAGTGATCATCTGTTCATTCACACCACCTGCCCTCCTTCCCCGCTGCTGTCAGACTCTGTTTCTTGATGGGGTTTGCACTGTGGCAGACAGAAGGAACTGGCGGGATGTCTGTGCCCGCCCCTCTGGGCATGTGTGGTTGGGATTCCTGTGCATGCCTGAGGTTTGGGCTCGAAAATCCATTGGAGCTTGCTACAATGCCGATCGATTCAGCACAGGTGCACTAAATCCCCTGGGTGTGAATGCACAGATGGCCACTCAAAGATCACCAGTTACAGATAAGCAACCTGTTTTTCTTCCTTCTGACTTCTGCATCCTGATACTTTCTTAAAAGATGCCTGTGGCTAAAATTGGCCCAAGCTGGAGTAGCCAGCCAAGGGAACATTTGTTCATTTCCATATCAGACCTATGTCTTAGAGTGCAGACTGAAGGAGGCATAAATCCTGTTGAACAACATGAGACTTGCTTCTGAACAGACCTGTTTAGAATTAATATATAAGTACATTCCACTTTTTCCGTCCTCTGTTTTTACCCAGATTTTGAAATACCTTCTTTCCTTTAATGTTGTGAGCGTCATGTGATTCTGATTACCTCTAAATAAAACCATTTTCCTTTGACCGTGTCTTGAATTTAGCCCTCAGAACCTATCCATGCTTAAGTGCCTTGTGCTGTTACATACCAGATACCTTAGCTTTTATAAGAGAAGTTGAGATATTCTCGTTGTCTAGAAGAGTTAAGAGTGCTGGAAGATTATTACTGGCTACAGTGATTTTAAAAAAGTCTTTTAAGGGCAGCAGATGAAGGTAAGAAATTAGAGCATTAAAGTCACCCCCCCCCCATTTCTTGGTCCTGGGTTTACCTAAGAAATATAAAGGCAAATGTAGTGTATAAATAAACTCTGAGGCTTTGGACATTGGCTTGACTGACCTTAACAGTCCTCAAAATATATGTTCTGTTACGTAGTGAATGAGTAAATAACGCACTTAGTGCTTGGGCAACTTTCAGCCGTTTGTAATTCAGCCGTATCTGAACAGATTGATGTTGTTATCAGCAGGCTCGTCTCCTTCCCAGGCCAAAATTCAGTTGGGGCTTCAAGAAGTGGCTATATTTTTTATGCTACCTATATATGAAGGGTTGTTCCTAGCTCTCTCAGCCCTTTATTGCTTTTGCATTGTCCATTTTTACTGAATGGAATCTTACCAGGACACCTGAGAAAACAGACTGACTTTTTAAAATGATGGAAAATATTAAGTATAGACTCTAAATCTGTTTTACTGGCTGTTTCCAAAGTTAATTAACCATTTTGAGTAAAAAAGAGTTACATACAGACATGGAATAACAAGAGCCAACACCTTCAGGTGGGATGATAAAGGGCCAAGTTTTTTTAAATTTACATTTCTTAAAAGGGGATCTGCAGCACACTCAGGTCATGTATTCCATGTTGGCCAGAGCTTGCAGAACTATGGATTCCCCTGTTCATTTACCTATATCATTCTCCATGAGATGGATTAGTATTATATGGGGTATGGGAGAGGCACCAAGGTGTTGCAGGAGTAGTGACAGAAGCTGGTTCCATAGCATGCCCTTCCTTCCCATCCATGTGATACAGGAAGAATCAGTCATGCCCAGCTGTGACCCCAAACCTCCACTGTGGCTGCCCTGTGATTGGGCTAAAAGACAGTATTGTGGCCACAGACAAGCTCTGTCCTTCTTCACCTGTAAAAACAGACTGTTAGATTCTGTGTGGTACACCCATTATCTGCAATTACCTCTTCCTGTTGTTTCTGGTCAGTCTCTAAGGATCTCAGTGTAACAGCTATCCCAGCCTTGGTGAAGATAACATCCCAAATCTGCAATGGCCTGCCCAACTAGTCATTTCTAGAGCCCACCAGTAACTCATTGACACACAGAGTACCAGAGAAGTCCAGAAGTGCTAGGGCACAATACAGCCTAGGTGCAAAATCTAATAGGCAGTGGGTGTTTAATGCAGTGGATATTTTTGCTAGGATCTCAGGAAGAACCAGGGCCTTTGCATAGGTTGCTTGTGAACCCATCCTTCTAACATCCTCCTTACCCTAAAGTCACTTGTGGTATCAGCTTGCCCATTGCGCTTGGTGCAAAAGGCCAAAGCTGACACGCTATAGTGCTGATGGAGTAGCACTCAGCATGCAGTTGAATGCAGTATTGCATCAAATGTTCCACTAGAATTAGCTAAGTCTGTAACAAGTGCCCACTTGCCCTAAACCCCTCCCTCCAGAATGACACCCCATTATAATCAGTTAAGAAAGTATGCCATGTCTTCAGACACCGCCTTAAAGACCCTGTGACACAGGACAGAGATGATGAATGAAGGCCTAGCCTAGTACTACAACCCTGCATGCAAAATTCAAATGCCCAACCAGGGACTGGAGGCCATGCAGTGTGAACTTTCTAGCACTGACAGTGCTGTCAACCAGATCTCTTAAGGTAGCCAGATCGTTGGATTGGACCTGGGATACTTGGTCACTCCCCTCCCTTCTGTTCTCCACTAGTGGCACCCCCAGCTCCGTAGCTAGGGATTTTGGGGGGAGGGGGCCGAGGAGGGGCCAGCAGCTAACCCAGCCCAGGGCATCTTGTGATCTGTGCTAGAAGAAGGCACAAGCACCAGATCATGCCCTCCTTGGGTCTCCTTTCCTCTTCCAAGCCCGACCTCCAAGTCACTCGGCTGCGATGCATGTGTATGCAGGGAGGTTGGGGGAAATGTTCTGCATACTCTCTTTCTTTCACACGTGCACATTAGGGAGGGGGCACATCTGCAAGGGTGTGCGTGGAAGCTCCCTAACAAAGGCAATTGAAGGATTGTTCCCAAAGCCCCACAAGGACTCCCTGGTGGCCGGTGCATTCGCCCGCTCAACTTCCTCCCTGCTTTCCCCGGAGGGATCATTGTTTCGCAAGTGCCCAGCCATCTGAGCGTGTCCCAGAGTGGCATCCTAAGAAGCTGGCAGGCTGGGCTCCATTGTCAGGGCAAGAGGGGGTGTGGTGGCCCAGATTTGCAGAACTCCCGAGGGAGTGCCTGGAATCGCCAGGAGAGTTCTGCACCCGGGAATCCAAATGCCTCCCTGGGATGAAGGTGGTCCAGAAGAAAAGCTATCACCTCCCCCCCAGAGAAGCACTCAGTGCCCCCCACAGCCTCTGCCACCTCGGCTGGCCTTCCTGACTGGGGTAGTGTGACTACTGCTTTGAGCCACGGGGGTGCCCTCCCTCTCTCTCACCTTGCCCTGCCTGTGGTGGGCGTGAATCACCTCGCCACCCAGGTCAGAGTCCCTGGCCTGCTGCTCACCTGGCCAGGCCCCATTCTGCCCAGCCCAGCCCAGCAGAGGCCCAACCCCCGCCACCTGCTAGTCCGCTCACTTGCTCACCTGGGCTGGGGCTGGCTTTGCCTTGAGCCCGGCCATTTGGAGCCAAGGGGGAGAAGAAGTGATCAATCAGGGGTGAGGGGGCCTGGGGAGGGATGTGGACCTGAGGATTGGGGGAGGGGCCCACAAAACCCACGGGGGGCGGGCCCGCAGGCTCCGCATTAGCTACAGGCCTGGGCACCCCAAGCTCCTAACATATGTCCTGGTACAGCTGCATGAGCTGCACACACTGTGACAAACCTGACAGGCTTGCAAACAAGTTTTCATCCAAAAATGAGCCATGCTGCACAGCCAATAGCCTGACCTGCCCACTCATTCTAACACAATGAACTTCTTAAATATTGCACAGGATATGGAACACCCTACTGGCACAGCTTTGTTCATGTAAAATCTGCCATTAAAGGCAAAGCTCAGAAAGCAGAAATCACTCCGGTGGTCTGTTAAAAGATGAAATGCTGACTTGACACATTTTGTGAACAAGGCCCCTCCTTCCACAGTCCTACATCATGGGCACTGTACTATCGAAGGATGAATACTTAACTGAGCAAAGCTCCAATAGAATGGTATCACTGACTGACTTTCTCTTCTGGTATCAGAGATTATGGATCTTCAGTACTATCCCCAGTGATGAAATTAGGGGTGCCAGGTCCTTACCTCTCACTGGTGGGGGACTTGGGGGGGGGTGTTCCAGGAGGGGGCAGGGACTCCACAATGTGATGATGTCATGCATAAGTGATGTTGTTGGGGACACAGTTCCTGGGAAGGCGCCAGTGGTTTTCCACTCGCAGGAAACCATTTAAAGGGAAGCTTCCATTTAAATGGTTTTTGTGAGCGCGCCCCCCCACCGGAATTCCAAGGGGTGAATTTGACACTTGGAGTTCAGGTGTGTGGCTGGTGGCAGCCACTCTCCCTCCCCTCCTGAAGATTTAAAGGGCCCTCCCTCCTTCACAAAAAGGATTGTTCCAGACTCATTACCTTTGGGGCTTAATTGGCCCCGAGCCATTCGGAGGACTGTTTGTTTTGCTGCCTACACCTCTCTCCCTTGCCTGTCACGTTTAAGAACCTTCCCCTGTGGTGTGTGCTGCAGGGGTGGGGGCAACCGCAGATTGAACATTTGTGCTTGAATCAGCAAGGGTGCTTGTCACAGCAGCCATGGGCACTGAAATCCCAACAAAGTAGATAGAGTTGAGCTACCAGACCACTGCTCCCCACAGTGTGCACCTTTGGCCCAGAAAGTGGATGGTGAATTGGCTGCTATAAGATCTTTCTCCTTCAGGGCTCTGCATAATGCGTTGCAGGCCACACAGACCCTAAAATTCTGATTGTTTTGAAGCCAATCGTCCCTTATAAATTCATTATGTGTGTGACCAGTGGTTTCAAGGTACTTGATCAGTGTGGAAAGCTTCCATGGTTGCTTCTGCACCACACTCACATAAAGGTGACTTACCCTACATTCCAGTTGGCACAGTTGCAGTCCATTTTCTTTTTTAAGTCTTATCTCCTTCCATATTCCTTTCTTCATCCTTTCCTCCAGTACTCCCCCATTCAGGAGTGACAAAAGGTCAACATATTCCACTTTTAATATCTTTTTGTCTGTGGTAAGGGATAGGTAAGGCCCACCTCCCTGTGAGCTGGAGCAGCATTGACCCAAGCTGCCTTGTTGATACCTGTTATGTACTGAGCCTGAACTGTACTTACCAACTGGCATAGCTTGGGGATGTATAACAATAGCTGGCTAGGATCCTAGAATGGACTAGAAAAGAAACAAGGATCCTAGAGTAAACCAACTGAGAAACAATGTAATGTAAATAGCCTGTCGTTGGGAGTGGGGTGTGTTTTGGGTGTAACCTTTTGCATGCATAAATACCCGGCTTCAGCCAGGGATTTGCATTCTTCTTTCTACTTGCTGAATCACTAATAAACTATGAGCTGATCACTATACACGTCTGAACCCAGTATATTTCAGTACCCTTTGCAGTCACTGCCTGTTCAACTTGCATTATGTGGTTACAAGCCATGCCTTCCCTCTGCTACTTCTTGCAATCCATCTCCCTCATTGCTGGCCAAATAAAGGGGTGGGGCAGTCACTGTCCCCCTATATGGCCTTCCTTTTCCTCCCTTGACACTACATATGAGGTGGGTAGCATCCAGCTGAACTGGCTACTGTTCTCCTGCTGAAGCAAACCCTACCCCTTCCCCCACCCCTCTCCAAAGGTGGGGTGCCAGGAAAACCTTCCCGGGCCCGAAAGACGCCAGACTGGCCATTACAAGGGCTAGGGCTTTTTCAGTGGCGGCTCCACACTGGTGGAATGAGCTCCCGGAGGACATCAGGGCCCTGCGGGACCTTTTACAGTTCTGCAGGGCCTGTAAAATGGAGCTTTCACCAGGCCTTCAATTAGGAGCCGCCACTGACAACCTCTGCAAATTGAACATACTACAACCCTATGCAACAATGCCGGATATAGCCTCTGTACATTGGACCATGTACAGAAATTCCTGTCGTCTGTTTATATTAGCACTTTATGTAGTTGTTCTTATTATAATTTTATTATATTTATTGGTTTTATTGTATTTTAACTTGTGTAAGCTGCCTTGAGTCAGTTCACACCGGCAAGGCGGGATATAAATTGAAAGTAAATAAATAAATAGACAAACAAATATTTTGGTGTTTTAAGAGCTTTTCTGTCCTACTTGAAAATCAGTTGCTCATAGTTCTTACTTTATGACACCAGTAGTGTAGTAGTATTTATTTCTTGCGTTGCATGCAGAAAGCAAGCAAGTCTGAAACAGAAGCCTTTTGCTTCTTCACATGTATTTATTATTACATTTTTGTCCCAGCCTTCTACCAGGAAGCAACATGGTCAATACTCTAACTTTTATCACACCAGCACTGCGAGGTTGGTTAGACTTGGAGAAAAGGAGTGGTACATAGTCACCCAGCTAGCTGCATGGCTAAGCAGGGATCTGAACATAGGTCTTCTTGACATGCCCTGACCTGGATAGTCCAAGCTAGCCTGATCTCATCAGATCTCAGAAGCTAAGCAGGGTCAGCCCTGGTTAGTATTTGGATGGGAGACCTCCAAGGAATACCAGAGTTGTGACACAGAGGCAGGCAATGGCAAACCTCCTCCAATGTCTCTTGCCTTGAAAACCCTATGGGATCATCATAAGTCAACTGTGATGGCACTTTCAACCACCATCTTCTTGACACCCGGTCAGCTACTCTGTCAGCTCTATCACTGTGGCTTCTCTGTGAAGCTGTCATAGCTGCTGCAAATGCAGAGGCATTTTCAGTGGCAACGGAGTGTCCACATGATAGTTTTTCTCACACTTCCCTTGCCTTGGTTCCCCGTGACCTTTATTCTCTCCCCACCACAACCAGAGGGCTTTTTTGCTTAAAAATTGTTGCCAGATTGCTGTAGCATTGTTGTGTTACTACAGTCTATTACAACAAAGTACCAATTTCTCCAAATTCCCAGTTTTCATTGTTGTTGTTTTTTAAAGTAGAAATATAGCTGTTTTCATTGCAGAGACAATTCTACAGTTGCTTCCCTGAATATCATTAGCTTGAATTTGTTGTACAGGACAGGTACATGCAAGAAAAATGACTGGTTTGCTTTAAAACATATCTACAGGTAGACTACTGACTCTTGCAAAGCTTTCTTCTAAACTAAGTGATAATAGACAGTCAGGGTAGACATTCTAGTAAAACCAGTGAATGATTAACCAATTAATGGTCTCTGAATGACTTCACACACCACTTAAAGTACTTTTGAATCTCCATTCCGCTCCTAGTGTGTATGTACAAATACAAATGATCAGATTTTCAGATCAGTTGTGGGGTTCCTCAAACATGTTTTAGTACACTGTTTCTTGAAAGATCAGTGGGCTTTTCTGCACGCTTGACTTACTCCTGATTTTTTTGGGAGTTGGTCCACAAGCATTGGAATCAGTTTGGGCATGGCTGTACTGCATGTCTGCCCTCCATGTACATTTTCACAGCTGTAGAGTCAGTTTATTTTCTTCTGTATGTGCAATAATGAGTATTTTCAAGGTAGAGTGCAGTCATCATTGGTGGTGTCATCGGTGACATCACAGTACCCCCCTTTTTAAAAAGGCACTTAAATACTGATATATTGCTGGAGCATTGGAACAATTGGCTTAAGAGGTTCTCTGAATTCCCCAACTTTCTTTCTTTCTTTTTTAAAGTAAGTCAATAGATGCTTTGCTCACAGAGATATGCCTTTTTCCTTATATCTCCATGAGGGAAAATGCTAGAGACTTACCTTAAAAATAAGAAGCCTGGGAATTTAGAGACTCTCCTAAGCTTTTTGTTACAATGCTTCAGCAATATACTGATATTTTAGTGCTGTTTTTTAAAGAACAAAATCATTTTTCTTTGGGGTCGGGGGGAGGAGAGAGAGTGGTTTGACCATAACAGTCCAGTCATCAACCAGAGGGCTGGAGGTGGGTAGGAGGGGACAGGGTGAAGAAAACCAACAGAAACTTTACACATGAGGAAAAAGCCAATTCAAAATCGGCTTCCAGAAAAACATTGAGATTAAAGTGGTCTCAAAAGAACTGGGAGGGAAATGGGGAGAAAACAAAAAACTCAAAGTGAAAAAACTAAAGGCATAAAAATGTGTACAGAAAGGGAATAGATCGAAGCTGTATGGGACCAGCAACAATGATGAAAAGCCCATACTAAAAGTAAGAATGGGGAAAATGTGGGCAGGAAGGTATGGATTTGTGCCCCATTTCTAGGTCCACCATCCCCCTTCCCAAGTCCGGTGGCTTTTTGCCTATCACTAGGCTACCAATTATTTTTAAAGAACATGCAAAAAGTCTGCCAATGGCAGTGAGAAGGGTGAGCACCCTGGGCAATCTGGGAAAGCATGAAGAAAATCTTAACGTGGAGGCTCTGTTCTGCTGCAGTGAGAGGGAAGGAAACAGGAAATCACCACTGTGCAGAAGCAACCTTATTGGGAAAACCGTAACTTCTAAGCAGTAGTACTGTGCATGAGATGAAACAGAGGGGAGATCCTCAGTGATTAAGTGTGGCGCCCTCCCTGGGTGGTGGGAAGGCGCCCCCTGTAGGATGTGGCCGGCCGGGGTTTGCCCCAGGTCCCGCAGTCACGCCGACCCTCCCAGGTTGGAGGGATGGGCCAGGAGGGCCTGTAGCGGGGTTGGGGATGGTCCGGAGAGAGCGGCCTCAGAAGACAGGTCTCGTCAGAGGGTTGCTGTCACCCTCTTGCCTGTCCTGGGTCTGGCTTCTCAAGCGCACCGCTTACTGGGACACTCTCACTCTATCCAGTCTCAGCCAGCCCAGTCGTCCTCCTCCCCGGCCGCTTCACCCGTTCCATCTTTTATTACCCCCGCACGCCCTCCTGGCTCCTCCCTCTGTGCCCCGCCCCCTTGTAAAGCCGAGGACGCCGGCCAAGCCCCCTTCTTTCCGGCCCCTGGATCTTCCCCTGGTGCGCAGGCCGGCTGGGCGACAACCTCCTGGCGCTCCTCCCATTGTCTGGCAGCCGCAGGGGCGGGGCGCAGCTTGCCCAGCAGCCCGGGCCTCGCTCTCCCCTCCTTCGGCCCGCCGGCCGCCGCTCTCTCAGCTGCTGCCGTTGCTGCATGCCGCGGCCCCTCCTCCCCCTGTCGGGCCTCGCCGCCGTGGGTAAGTGCCTCCCCGGGGCTCAGGGGGGAAGCCGGGCTCGCCTCCCGTTGCGGCTGCCCGTGGCCTCCGGGGTGGTGGTGGGGGAGACGGCGGCAGTCCCGGGCTGCTGCTGCGGCCGCAGGAGCAGTCCCGGACGGGGCCGGGACACCCCCCTTCCTTATGTCCATCATCGGGTCGTCCTCATGGAGTCGAGACAGGTAATCTGCGATGTGGTGCTGTCGTCCCGCCTTGTGGTGGGTCATGAACTGGAAGGGAAGAAGAGACATGTACCATCTCAGGATACGCGGATTGTGATCCTTCATACATTCTAGCCACAGGAGGGGAGCGTGATCCACCACCAGCCGAAAGGGGTTATTATCGAGGTAGAACCGCAGGGCCCCCACTGCCCATTTAACCACCAGAGCCTCCTTTTCGACTGTCGAGTACCGGCGTTCGGCGGGCTGCAGTTTCCTGCTGAGGAAGAGCACCGGGCACTCATCCTCACCCTCGCCCTGAGTCAAGGGCGCCACCGGGCCCGGGCCACCTTCCCAGGTTCCATGGGGATATAGTGGGTGGCCAGGTGGGTGCAGCCAGGGGAAGCCGGGCTTGCCTCCCATTGCGGCTGCCCGTGGCCTCCGGGATGGTGGTGGGGAGACGGCGGCAGTCCCGGGCTGCTGCCGTGGCCGCGGGAGCAATCCCGGCCAGGGCCGGGGCCGGGACATTAAGTATTTTAAATATCATGCATGATTTCAGCTTTAATAGCTTAACTCAGGTGGTCTCCAACAGGATTTTTTGTTGTTGTTTGTTGTTCAGTCACACAGTCGAGTCCGACTCTTCGCAGCCCCATGGACCACATCATGCCAGGCCCTCCTGTCTTCTGTCGTGCTCCGGAGTTTGCTTAATTTCATGTTTGTTGCCTCAATAATACTGTCTAATCATCTCATCCTTTGCTGTCCCCTTCTTTTACCTTCAGTCTTTCCCAGCATCAGGATCTTCTCCAGCAAGTGCTCCCTTCTCATTTGGTGGCCAAAGTATTTGAGCTTCAGCTTCAGTATCTGGCCTTCCAGGGAACAGTCAGGGTTTATTTCTTTTAGGACTGACTGATTTGATCTCCTTGCAGTCCAAGGGACTCTCAAGAGTCTTCTCTAGCACCATAATTCAAAATAATCTACTCTTCAGCGCTCAGCCTTCCTTATGGTCCAACTCTCACAGCCATACATTACTACTGGGAATGCCATTGCTTTGACCATACAGACTTTTGTTGGCAGGGTAATGTCTCTTTTTTATTATGCTGTCTAGGTTTGTCATAGCTTTCCTCCCAAGGAGCAGGCATGTTTTAATTTCATGGCTACAGTCACTGTCTGCAGTGACCTTGGATCCCAGGAATGTGAAGTCTGTCAGTGCTTCCATGACTTCTCCTTCTATTTGCCAAGGAGTGATGGGGCCAGATGCCATGATCTTATTTTTTTTTTATGTTGAGTTTCAAGCCAACTTTTGCACTCTCCTCTTTAACTCGTAGCAAGAGGCTCTTTAGGTCCTTTTTGCTTTCTGCCATTAGAGTGCTATCGTCCGCATATCTGAGGTTGTTGATGTTTTTGCCAGCAAACTTGATTCTGGGTTGTGATTCATCCAGGCCAGCATTTCACATGATGTACTCTGCATATAAATTAAATAAGCAAGGTGACAGTATACATCTTTGTCATACTCCTTTTCCTATGTTAAACCAGTCAGTTGTTCCACATCTGGTTCTAACTGTCGTTTCTTGACCCTTATACAGGTTTCTCAGTAGACATGTGAGGAGGTCTGGTACTCCCATCTCTTTAAGGACTTGCCATAGTTTGTTGTGATCCACACAATCAAAGGCTTTAGCATAATCAATTAAGTAGAATTAGATATTTTTCTGGTACCCCCTTGCTTTCTCCATAATCCAGTGAATGTTGGCAATTTGATCTCTAGTTTCTCTACCTCTTCTGAACCAAGCTTGTACTTCTGTCAGTTCTCTGTCCACATACTGCTGAAGCCTAGTTGGTAGGATCTTGAGCATGACCTTGCTAGCGTGTGAAATAAGTGCAATTGTGTGATGGTTTGAACATTCCTTGGCATTGCCCTTCTTTAGGACTGGAATGTAAACTGACTTTTTCCAATCCTGTGGCCACTGTTGCATTTTCCAAATTTACTGGAATATGGAGTGCAGCACTTTAACAGCATCATCTTTTAAGACTTTAAATAGGTCAGCTGGGATACCATCACCTCCATTAGCTTTGTTGTTAGTAATGCTTTGTAAGGCCCATTTGACTTTGCATTCCAGGATGTCTGGCTCAAGGTCAGTGATTACACTGTCGTGGTTGTCAAGGACATTGAGCTCCTTCTCGTATTCTTGAGCTCCTTCTGTGTATTCTTGCCATCTTTTCCTAATCTCTTCTGCTTCTCTTAGGTCCCTACTGTTTTTGTCCTTTATCATGACCAGCTTTGCATGGAACGTTCCCTTGATTTCTCCAATTTTCTTGCAGAGATCTCTAGTCCTTCCCATTCTATTGTTTTCCTCTATAACTTTGCATTGTTCATTCAGGAAAGCCTCCATATCTCTCCTTGCTGTGCTTTGGAAATCTGCATTCAGTTCGTTAAATCTTTCCTTTTCACCTTTGCCTTTTGCTTTCCTTCTTTCCTCTGCTATTTGTAAAGGCTTATCAGACAGCCACTTTGCTTTCTTGCATTTCTTTTTCTTTGGGGTGGTGGTGATTGCTGCCTCCTGTACAATGTCATGAACCTCTGTCTGTAGTTCTTCAGGCACTCTGTCTATCAAATCTAGTCCCTTAAACCTATTCTTCACCTCCACTGTATGTTCATAAGGGATATGATCTAGGTCAAACCTGAATGGCCTAGTGGTTTTCCCAACTTTCTTCAATTTAAGCCTGAATTTTGCAATGAGTAGCTCATGATCTGAGCCAGTCCAAGTTTTGTTTTTACTGACTATATAGAGGTTCTCCATCTTTGACTGCAAATTATATAATCAATCTGATTTTGGTATTACCCATCTGGTGATGTCCATGTATAGAGTTGCCTCTTAGATTGTTGGAAGAGGGTGTTCGCTATAACCAGCTTATTCTCTTGACAAAACTCTGTTAGCCTTTGCCCGGCTTCATTTTGTTCTCTAAGGCCAAACTTGTCCATTATTTTAGTTACCTTTTGACTTCTTGCTTTAGCATTCCAGTCCCCTGTAGTGACGAGGACATCTTTTTGGGGGGTTAGTTCTAGGAGGTGTTGTAAGTCTTCATAGAACCGGTCCACTTCAGCCTCTTCTGCATCAGTGGTTGGGACATAGACTTGGATTACTGTGATGTTGAATGGTTTGCCTTGGATTCGGACCGAGTTCATTCTGTCGGTTTTTGAGATTGTATCCCATTAGTGCCTTTCTCACTCTCTTGTTGACTATAAAGGCCACACCATTTTGGCCACAGTAGTAGGTATAATGGTTTTCTGAGTTAAATTTGCCCATTCCCGTCCACTTTAGTTCACTGATTCCCAAGATGTCGATGTTCAGTCTTGCCATCTCATTTTTGATCACATCCAGCTTACCTTGATTCATAGATCTTACATTCCAAGTTCCTATGCAGTATTGTTCTTTGCAGCATTGGACTTTCCTTTCACTATCAGACACATCCACAGTTGAGCATCCTTTCAGCTTTGGCCCAGCTGCTCCATTCTTTCTGGGGTTACTTGTACTTGCCCTCTGCTCTTCCCCAGTAGCAAATTGGACACCTTCTGACCTAAGAGGCTCATCTTCCGGCATCATATCTTTTAGCTTTTTGTTACGGTCCATAGGGTTTTTTTGGCAAAGATACTGGAGTGGGGTGCTGTTTCCTTCTCCAGTGGCTTGGGTGGCCCTCCATGGCATAGCCCACAGCCTCATCGAACCACGCAAGCTTTTGCACAACAGTGGAAATCGGATAAAGTACCGGATATACAGGACTGGTTAAGAAAACTGCTATTTTTAGCTGAAATTGACAAAATGACTAAAAAATTAAATGGACAAATGGCAGAACAGTATTTAAATGAATGGGAAGACCTGAAAATATATATGGAAACTGAATATAAAATGAAAGGGAAAATGTATAACCTTGATTCTTATTGAAAATGGAATTATGTTAGATGAGTCAGATTTCTGTATACAAAAAATATGTTACCTGGTTTATCGATTGTTATAAGTTTAAACCTGATTACTTTAAAAAAAAATTTGTTATTGGCAATAGCAGTTTTGGAAGCCTATTAGGGGGGGAAGGGATATAGCTTATAAGTTGTTTTGGAAATTGTGTTTAACAATGTTGAATATATTCCAATAAAAATCTTTGTTACGGAACCATGCAAGCCCCCTCGCCATGTCAAGGCAGTGATCCATGAGGGAGCCAACAGGATTACTATGATGTTAAATCTGATGTATGTAGTTTACTATGGTGTATAGTGAGAAGATGGATGGCCCAGGATAGTGCGATCTCGTAAAATCTCAGAAACTAAGCAGGGTTGGCCCTGGTTAGTATTTGGATATGAGGTCACCAAGGTGTTATGGTGTTGTCATAAGTTGGGTGTGACGACAGCACTTTCCAGAACAACCGCTATAATGAGAAGAAGATTGCACTGGGTGCCGAGGAATGTGTTTGAGTGCCCAGATGCATGCTATTTTCAATAAGGATCTGTAAAACCTCGAGCTTATGTCCCAGAAGGCTACTTACTGGTAAACTTAGAAATAGTAGCACTTAGGGTTGCCAGACCCCCCCAGTGGAGGTGGACAAAAACTCTGTAGTAGAAGCCAAATTTACCATAGAGTTTTTGCCCAAATACCAGAGCTTTGCCCCCGACATCCTGGACGTGATGATGTCAATTCCAGGTCATGTAAATCAGATGGGCCTCCCTGCTGCTTTTGGTAAGTCCCCTCTTCCCTGGCAACCCTAGTGGCACTGTTTATAAAAGGATACCTTGAGAGTTCTTGCATATAGTGGGATTTGCAGAGGCATAGGTGTCTAAGGTGCTCAAGGACTATATTATTTCGTATGAGGGTTTTGAGAATGACATGTTTTGACATAATCAAATGTAGGGCTGTTTTCACAGAGTGGTCTATTTTCTAGTATAATATCTATTGTGAGTGGCATCAGTACTGTACCCTCTGGTTAAACTTCCCCTTCTACCTCCTGTACAAAAATCTACCTTCGTTATGTGTTTCTTCTGCTTCAGGCTTAAGGTACCAGTGAATGAAAACAATTTTGAGTACCAGTGATCCTTGTTGCCTTCAGGCCACCCAGCTCTCAAGTTTCTGTTTTAATTCTGCAAAAGACAAGAATGACTTCTCAAGGCCCTGAAGCCTCTCGTTTATTTGCATGTATATCACTTGGATCTTTCCACACAACACTAAAAACAAACCTTAAATGTTGTCTTGATTTAGAAGAGTAATGACAAACTTAACTTATTGTTAGTTAATAACTAACTTGGTTAATATTATCATTAGTTTTACAAAAGGAAAGAATCCTTTAACTATGGATAAAACTTCTACAATTTGATTTCAAAGGCTAAAGCCTTTGGAAAGATTTGTTTTTTGCTTACAAAGCAGGGAAGAAAGAATTGTGTGTGTGCCCACACTCTTAGACCTTTCAGTCTTTTCCTGTAGCTAGGGAACAAAGAACATCTAAACTGGGTCTAGCAAGGCATCAAATCACACAAGAATTATTTCTTAATGAACTGGAAGGATTGTCCCTTTGCCTTGGGCTGGATTATTGGAGGAATGTTTTGCCAGTTACAAATAACAGTTCAGTGCATTGATTGGAAGACCTGCCCTCAGATAACAGAAATGGCTTGGTGTCTATGAAAACTCTTCATTAGTGGTATTTTCCTGGAACACTGTTTTTCTTTAACTCCTGTAAGATTGATCTCTGCCCATTAGTGATTGAGGGGAGAGAGGTCCTACAGTAAGGAACCAGTCTGGGAACGTATTGGGTTTAAATTCTGCTTTTAGTGTTGGAAAATGAGAGAGAAGACCTGCCTCACACAACTATAAATTAAGGTTAGTAGGAATTATTTTCTCTGGGTACATTCACATTTTTTTAAAAGAATAGTTTCATTTATGGGATGAGTCTGGAAATATTTTAATAAAAACAATACAGTCTCTGGGAGTGCAGAGCACTTGGGGATGGCTTTGAAATCCATAACCTTGATTGTTTTAAAGGCTGATTGCCTTTAAAGACTGCAGCCTTAAAACATGCATTTGAGAGCAAACACCATTGAACTCAGGTGCATTTACTTCTGAATAAATGTGTAGGATCATGCTGCTAAAGATGTGCAAGAAAGATCTGCATTTAATTAATTTTAGGTATCCCATTGCAGAAATCTGTTCCTGTCAAGGGAACTTCTCTGAAATTGAAAGAATTACATGAGGGTGGGGAGAGGGGGGATAGTATTTTTCTTAAAACCTTACAAAGTTATCACTGGCAAATTACAAATTGTGCACAATTGCCTGTAACGTAGCCTGATGGTTGCATTTTCTGAAGAACAGTAGCTTTTGGAAGAGCCCATTTTGAGTGGAGAAGGTTTTGGATGGGGAAGGGGTACTGATCTGTTTCTCCACCAGCTGTTTTTCTGCACCAAATCTGTGCTGTTTTTCTGCACCCTTGCGGTTCTAAATTCATGCCAAAGCACAGTTGTCAGGTAGAGCAGTGAGGGGTGTTTGTACAGATGGATAACAGACTAGATTCCTGACAGCACTTTGAGTCAGAACATCTAGTTCAATCTCCCCCTGCGCTGCTGTCTCAGTACAGCCTTTGTAGCTTTCTGGCTAAGTAAAGCAATTACTAGCTGCTGTGTCAGTGTGATTGGAAGCATCTCTGATAAGTGCGCTATTTCAAAGATTGGTATACAGCAGGGCCACCAATTGCATGGCAGACGCTTATGGCACACAGATGTGGCTGTGTATTGTAAATCACAGAGAACTTTCCTTTCTGCTTTTGCATATATCTGGCAGAGGTTGTCTTGACAGCAGAGAGATAATAATTCCTACTCTGTGCTCTCTCTTCCTTGCCCATTCTCTTTGCAGTGCCACACAGTTATTTTGTAACACTGTGAAAAGAGCCCCTGGATATTCCAGAAACTAGGAGTAAGTTATACACACCATATATCATTCACTTGAATTTATGACTCTGCTTTATTTTGATCCACACCTCTTGTCCATCTCTCTTACACATCTAGCACAATATTGTCTGCTTTAACAAGCAGTAGCTCTCCAGAATCTCAAGCATCGGGCTTTCTTAGAACTGTCACCTAAACATGTAGTTAGAGGCACTTGGGATTGAACCTGGGATCTTCTGCAATCAAAACATGTGCTTGACCACTAGTATAAATATTGTAGATCTTTGCTATCCCCCCCATCCTTTCTGATCCTAGGAAAGTTTATTCCAAGGATCCTGGGGCCAACATGAACTATGAGCTGCATGGATCAGAGGAAACACTGAGGAGGCAGACATGGCAAAATTGCCTTCAATGCACTTGTAGAAGAGAGACAAGGAGACATTTTATCCCCAGTGTTGGTCTTGCAGCGATCAACTTTTTGGGGATTAGAAGGGATAGCTGGAAACATAGCAAAGATTTGTGACTGCTAGTGCCTTGCTCTAGCTGCTGGATCCAGCCCACTTTTTATGGGGTGTTAGCCAAATTGCCTTATATTATTAATAAGCTTGGGGGAATTATGAATATTAAAGGGCAACAGGGATAATATATTGGGACATGACCTATGTATACTAGAATCAGAATTCTGAAAGCCCATGAATAGATGAGGAGACCAGGTTGCTGAAATAATAGGTCTTTTTATTTAATGATTCTCAAGCATACATCAATAAGAAGCAATAATAATAATAATAAGCAAGCACCGGTATGACGCGGTGAGTGGGTGTTTTTTGGGCTGCTCCCAAATCGCCCGGTCCCTTTTTGCTCTTTTTGGTGCCTTCCTGACCTACTGGGGGCACCGCCTGATCTCCTGGAGGGAGGTTGGGTAGCAGGGGGCTTAATCCGGCCACCCCTGCATGTGGCAAATGTGTGGGTACTACTGTTTTTGCCCCGAAGCAGGAGCGATGGAGGGAAGGAAGCATGGCTGCCATGTTTATTCATAGCTGTGACCAGCCGTTTTAAAAAGACTGGTCATTTTTTCTTAATTTAATACAATGCATAGCTGACCCAAGAAGACAAGAAATGAGTAATTGTACTTCCAACTATTTGTTTAGAAGACTTTATTTTGTATAAGACCCCCTGCAAATTGCCCCTATTTAATGGAAAAGTGGCCAGAAAAAGAATCAGGACGAAATTACTTTGCATAACTGAGTGGGGAGAAAAATGATGTTAGAAAGGATTGGAGAGAAAGCGGAGGAAATGTTAAACATAGAAATTGGGCAACTTATCATTGAACAGTTTAAAAAGCTGCTGTATGATGAGATACACCAAGCGGTTAAAATGGCTTGTGAGGGCTTGTTGGACAAATCACAGAATTGGTGTATTGGTTTGGAAGCAGGGAGGGAGCACGGGCAAGCTCCACTGCGAGAGGATGAAAGAGTGGACATGAGTTGCTCCCGAGAAAATAAGCCAAATGACATTACTACTGAATCTAAGACAGAGGTTGAAAACAAAAACAACCAAATGATTTGTTTAAAAGAAACAACGGGGAACTTCACAACCTTGGAAACTTGAAAGGAAGACTATCAGGCTAAATTCTGTAAAGAGCTGACTAGACCAGCAAAAGAAAGGAAAGAGGGCTGTGCAAGGAAAAGTAAAGAGCGGACTAGACCACTTAAAGGAAGAAAAGAGGGGCACACAAGGATATGGATTAAAATTAGAAAGAAGAACTTTTTGTACATTCTAAAATTCAGTAAGAAGGATCTGAAAAAGAAATCTCATATTTACAAAGATATAAGACATTTAAATAAGATTTTGGAAAAAAGAAAGTTACAAAAGTTACAGAAAATCAAGAAAAGAATGATGAAATATGACCTATATTTCTACTTAATTTTCTGCTGTATATGAAGATTAAAAGGGCTTGACTAATGTTTGAATGTATACTTAAATGCATAGCTCTAATGGTAGAAAGTCTGGGATGGAGAGGAAGGAAAGTTGAATATTAAGTGTAATTTAGAAAGCTTCTTCTCTATGCCCTCTTTAGTGTTTATTTGAAGTAGTTCCGTCTGATTACTTTGAATTATGTTATGTAGGATATTAAATAATGAAAATAATTATTTATTGAAGTGAGTGAGAAAAGACTGATATTAGTCGATTTTTTTTAGTTTATTTTCCTCTTTTTTCTTTCTAGAAAGTGATATGGTTAGTGTTGTGAATATATTTATATATAAAAAATAGAAAGTTTAGGGATGGAGAGGAAGGGAAGGTAAATAATAATACTAAATTGGTAGGACGCCTCTCTATACTCTCTTTAATGCATAGGTGAAGTATTTTTGTTTGTATGATTGTGCTGATTGAGGTTGTGTGAAAATGTTAATTACTGAAATAAGTAAGTAAGAAAAGAAGCATACAAGCTGATTCAGGCTGTATATCTTCAGTTAGGTGTAAAGGAAGAAGTTCATAGGGGAGATTCTTAGTTAAAAATGATAGAAAATTAAGAAAAGAACAAAATGATAGGCTTAAGGATCCAAATACAGTTGATAAAGGGTAGGATAAAGGAGGAAAACTTGTCATTGAGAGGAATGGGAAGTGAAGGATGATTTGTAAATGGAATATCTTCTTCCTTACTCAGCCCATAACATTTACTGACCTTATTGTGGGTGTTTAATTGCTTCAATTTGGGATAGGTAAGATGCTAAGTATTGGAGGTAATATTTAAAGTAATGAATAGTAACGATTATATTGGTTCAAAAAAGGCTAAGAGTTAAATAGCTCTTTAAAATTGTTGTTTAAATTTGTTTTGTTCTATTATTTACTACTTAGAAACGGGAATATTATAATATAACTCTAAAATGTAGAACTGTTAGAAGTACATGAAGACTTATAAGATAAAAAATTAATCAAATTGAATTAGTTGTGTTAAGTTAGGAATTATTTTTTTTGTGTGAGGGTTTCCTTAGAGGGGAAACTGCAATAGTCTTTTTTGTGTGTTTGTATTGTTTGTTAGTTATTTGTTTGTGTTTGGAAAATTAATAAATATAATTTAAAAAAGATGAGGAGACCAGGTTGCTGAAATAATAGGTCTTTTTATTTAATGACTCTCAAGCATACAACTATAATAAACAAACACTCACACAAACAATACATGACTAAGAAAACAGAGTTGAATAGATAGTGACGTTTGCATGAGCAGGATTATTGTTGGTGGGTAATATGTTACCTGTCTGAAGAGACAAGTAGATCATGCCGCGAAAAAGAAACAAAAGGGGAGGGTGGATCATGAGCCAGCCAGCAACACACGTGGAATGATTCCAAACCAGCTGAGAATAAAACCAACAAGGTAGGAAGGGGTGAAGAGAGGAGAGTGAGCTCAGGAAGAGCTCACCTTAATTAGGTAAATTGTGACCAAAGGCGATGGCCAGGTGGTCACTGGTTCCCAGGAAGTGTTAGGAAAAAAACTGTACTCTGGATGGGTGAGACAAAAGGAAATGACAGTTGGGCAATTTAGGGTTGATGATTGGCAGGGAATGACACCTCTTGGGGAAGGGGGTGAGACAAAGGATAGAGGGATCCAATCACATTGCTGGTCCGGTGCTTCACCTTAACGATCAGATGCTTGGCAGAGGCGTTATCTGGATAGGTGGCAGGAAGGCTTAACCACTTCTTCTGTCTTTAGCTTGGCAACAGCCTTTGTTTGAGAATGGTTTGGGAGGAGGGGAGGAATGTGCTACGTCATGAAGGAGATCTCTTCATGGCTTTGGTGCAGGAACACTGGTCCTCTGTCAGAACATGGATTCTCTTCAGGGCTGCTACTGTCTGTGTTCATGGAGGCCAGGGCTGTTGGTCTGCATCACAGTCCTTCTGTAGGGGTAGAAGGCTTCTGTAGTCCTGGGTCTGCATCTGGCTTGGCATACTTCTTTGGCACAAGGCTTCCCTTGGCCACAGTGTACAGTCCATAGTCCAACATTGGGCACTTCAGTTAGGACCACAGCTCTGTCCATTGGCCTGACATACATTCATCACAGTTCAGCAAGGCAGTGATATTAAAGAGTCTTTAATAGTGCCCTCTGAAGTGGCTTCATGGCAACAGGTGGTACTATTTTAATACAATATTGTAATATGTAATTAAAATTCAAAATAAATGAAGATCAGAAACTGGAATATCTCTGTTCTTGAGAATATATATACCACACTTATTGCTGAATAGGTATAGTCAGAGAACTGTCCATGACAGATGAAAGAAAGTGGCAATGTTTTTACTTGTGTCTTTGTCTTACATCTGCTGCCTTTGTGGACAAATACAAACCAATTGTTTTGTTTTCTTGGTGGAGATGAGAAGGGGTGCACTTGACCTCCTTTCTTTGAGGAGCTGCTTGCAACCTTTCAGAGCTATGGAAAGTAGAAGCTAAAATGGCTGGATCCTATTATGATTTCCATGTCCTTAGGTCTTTGTTTAAAGAACTGGAGTGCACATTGAGAACTGGAGTGCTCGATGCCAAGTGCAGGCTTGGAACCCATTGTATTGAAATGATGTCCAGTTGCACAGGCAGTCCTATATGCATGCTTTATGCCTCTGTGCCAGCATTTTAATTGTTCCAGAATTTCCAGGACCCAAATGTGTTGTGTTACTTTAGTCTTTCTTTGTTTTACTCTAACCATTTAGCCTTCATTTGCTGTGATTTGTTGACACAGCTTTTTATGGACAATTCACATGACATTATAATCATCCTGTTGCATTCTAGTATTTTCCCCCCGCCCCAGTCGGAAGAAAGACAAACACAAGGATTGGGATTAACTAAGGCCACTTTATTAACTATTTACACATTTGCAGCAAGGGCAAACCACAAAACAGGCCAAGGCCAGGGGTCGCCCCAGACCCCTCCTTGTCATATGTTGGGCGAGCCACTTTTGCCCTGGGAGTGAGCCCTCCTTTTTTGCTCGCCACAGCCAGCCAGCATAGCAAACGGGGTGCCACTCTGGAGCTCCCCCCTACAAGCTGCAAAACTTAGAAGAGAGGTGCCTAGCTAGGGCAGTCCCAAAGGCGGTCCTCAGTCCCATCCCTGGGCCTGACAACCCAAAGGCTGAGCCTGATGGACCTCTTGACCACCGACAGGGAAGGTGCCATATGGTGCTCACTGGATCCATTATCCCTTTTCCCACACTGACTTGCCTCTGCCAAGGCAGAGCCTCTGCTTAGGGCCTTGTGCCCACTGGGCAGCTCAGAGCCACCCACAGCTCTTGCCACAAATCCTTGAGGAATGTATCATTGCCCTTTTCTGAGAGATGTATCCCATTGCCCCTGTACAGGCTGATCTACCTGGCCTGTATCCCAGGGTGAGGCAAGAAATTACCCAATCCACTCACCATCATGTTCTTCAGCTTCCAGTTTGCCTTCTGGCAAGCTCTGTCCAAACATCTGGGATCCCCTATGCCTTACCACACCACATGATCTGCACACGAGGCCACTTGCTCCTGATGAACTCCAGGTCAGTTTTTGCTTGAATCACCAGGGCCTTCCCCTTCACCGAGCTGAGTTCAGTTCCTCCCAAGTGGATCAACAGTACATGAGGTAGGGCCCCCCGTCTCCCCTCGAATAACAGTGGGATGAGGCCAGACCATCTCAAGCCACAATGCTCCAAACACTCAACTATAGCAAACTCACTGAGCCCCAGTTTTGAACCAGTGGGATGCCTTTTGGCCCTGGTGGGCTACCCAGCTTTAGCTGCAAGTGGTGTCTCTTCACCTCTCACGGCAGCCAGCCGTACCTGGAAAGAAAACACAATTAGCAGTGGAACAAATGCTCACAAAAGTATTAAGTGGGCGAACATATGACTTGTAACACTGCAAACTCCAGCGACCCAGCTGTTGAATGGCTGGGGCCATGTTGCCCATGGCTGCTGCTATGGAGGCTGCCCCATTCCAAAAAGAGTGGGTCCCACCAGGCCCATTGTGTCCAATGCCCTCTTGGTGACTGCCCAAAATTGGAACTTGGATAAATGGGTGGCATCACAGTGCCATCACCTGGGCCCCTCACCGCCAAATATTGCTGGGGTGCCAGTATCGGGCAAAGGTCAACCTCTGAACAAGATCCTAACCTAATCTCCACTCCTTCCTGGCGCTGATAAGTTTTTGACCACCTGACCCTAATTTGGATCCTGCATTCACAGAGTCCTACCCAAACTGTCACTGTATGACCACATGGCCAACTTCCTCACATGGATCAGATGCATTTAAGGTTTGTAGGCTTTTGAATGATTTCTCATCTAATGTCACTGTTAAGTATGAGATTTCAGTCAGCTCTTAAAAAGTGATTTCAGCTTTATTAGAACATGACAAACAACAACAACAACACAGAGCAAGAAGCTCTCTTTTAAACTTTCCGGGCTTGGATAACCATGCCCCCTAGTGAGTTAATAACCAATCATAACTCTTGCATAAAGGTCAATGATTGTTGTTCCCTCCAAAACTTCTCCTAGGCTCTGATTGGCCTACTGCACAGAGTAGCCAATCAGAACATGTATTTTCTATGGAGTCTTGGTTGAAGCTCAGACATTACTGTATGTATGCACAATACATAACAGTCACCGAGAAGGTGGCTAAGTTGCTTTACTCTGCTATAAAGGTATGTCAAGGGATCTCAGAGAAATAATCTTATATTTACACTGATGTATATGTATGTTGCAGTTTTAACTTTAACTGTATTAACTTGTATCAATTTTTTTCTATGCCAATAAAGGCTACAAAACTTCTCACATGCAGTGCTTCGAAAAGGCCACCAATGCCGTGGCATGGAAAAGGCAGACCTCATAGCCATCAGCACAAACTGCTCCCCAAGTCCCATACAGTACCCTCAGGACCATGAAGGAAATGGGCTCCCACCCATCCACCTGTGGCCCCACCTCACATGACCAGCCATCCAATATCTTCTGAATGTGGAATTCCCCATGGTTTCTTTGAAACCCCAAGCCTTACTCAGAAAAGCCAAGGCTGATAAATTACCCCTGACGGACCACACCGCCATGTCCCTGTCCTTCAGGCCCACAAAGTATTGCACAATCTCTGAAGGAATGCTCTATCTGTCACCGCCACCTTACACACAAAGTTAAGATGGCCCACTAACTGCTACAACTCCACCAAATTAGCCTTCCTCTTCCCCTTGAAAGAAGAAATCCTTGCCCACTGGTTATCATCCTTCTCCTTAGACAACTTGGACCATTGGATCCTCATATCTGGCTCAACACTCAATAACGTCAGGACCGTCCCAGGTCCCTCAGTTTTTTCGTGAGCCAGTGGGGCTCCTAATTCATCAGCTAAACTGACAAAACTATTTTTATACTGCCCGTTGACCCATGGGCCTATGAACAAGAAATCATACCATTAGTGAGCCATGTCAGCCAACCCTGTCTGGTAATGTAGGGCCAACTCCAGGCAGGAACTTAAATGCTCAAAATGCTCAAAAATGCACAAAATGGAGCATTCCATGGGCAGAGCCCTATCTATATAGTACTGCCCTTCAAACACAAAACCCAACAACTCTAAGTCCGCGGGGTGAATGAGCAGGAGGCGGAATCCCAATTTAATATCACATTTAGCCAGTTCGGCCCCTACACCACATCGCCACACTACGTGCACTGCCTGGTCAAACCTGTCAGTACAGATGCTCTGGAATTGCGACATTCACCAGCTCAACCCTCAGGTAGGATAAGTGATGCGTAAGGCAATACCCCCATGGGGCCTTCTTGGGCACAACCCCCAGTGGGGAGACATGAAGATTAGGGACCAATGACAACAGGAAGGGGCCCAGAACTCTCCCCTTCCTACATTCTTTGATTTTCCTCCTAACTACTTGCTCCATGCCCCTGACTGAGCGCAGATTGTCGACACAATAGGGCCTCTTTGGGCCCTGATAAAGGATGGGAAAACCATAAGTAAAACCTGCCAACAAGTATAAGCGATCACCCCGCTTGGGATAATGCCACAGCTAGCATTCCAGCTCCTTCAGCTTAATTGGGCAAGGACCCTTTCTCCAGAGAGGGGTAGCACCCCCACTGCTGGGGCACTTGCCCCCCATTGTTCCTTGAACCCTGCCTGGAGATTTGCCCTGAGGCGCCCGGTGAATGCATGGGGGCTTGCACACAGAGGACACTTGTGCCAGAACTTGCAAGGCCTATGGCTACACACCCCTTAGGAGCAAAGCAGGTGTTGTTGAACCACTTGCCCCACCTGGGCATACGATCACCCCCACTGGGCCTTGCTGGCAACATAACCTGCATCCACAACTGCGGACGAATCTGTTCCCAGTGCAAGGAGGGGCTCAAAGCTGCCCACATATGAAACTCATCACACTGGAGCCATGTCAGGTCAGCAAAGTCAGAATGCCCACAATGGATTATGTCCGTGTACTGAAACATTGATCATGCTTGCCAAGGCTGGGACCGCACCACCATGCTCACATAATCAAGAACCCCAGCAGCCAATTAGCCCATGTCCTGTCTACCCTACACCATTTCAGCTTCTTCTTGTCCCTCTACTCAACATCTTCCTTCTTCTCCAGCCCCCCGAATAGAAGGGTGAACACATCTACATACTCCCCCCTACACATCTTGTCCCTTGTAGCCAAAGAAAGAAGATTTCCCAAGGACATGGCCTGATGCCCAAATGGTAACACTTTCATGGGAACCACTTCAGGTGCCATCCCCCAGAGGCTAGAGAATCCCCAACTTCTCTAGGGAACCACCTGCAGTGGGATGGGTGGTAATGAAGAAACCCCCCACCCAGCCTGAGGAGCTAGCTGATTCATCCCCCAAACCCATCTGCTGTGCTGCAGAGGCAAGGGCATCTGTGACATGTCTTGTGCTTGCAAGATGGCTGTGGACTCAGAGGCACTGGGCTGTCCCCAAGGCCACACAGTTCTGTTGACATGTGTCTGGCCCTCCTTATCCTCCATGTCAGCAGGAGCCTCTCCAAAAGCTGCCTGAAGCAACTTGGGCTGCCACCTCTGTATTGTCTCCTCTGTACCTGGCCCATGCTCATGGAGCATCATGGCTGTGGACTTTCCTTCCTACCTGATGACTCGTGGCACCCGCTCTCCAACACAGACAAACACACTAATACCTCCACTTGAAACCACTTGTTAGCAGCCTGCCTGGTCTGCCACCCCACACACATGCCCCTTCTTTGGCCTCATTCCACAAGGCCTGGGCCAGATGGACCAAGCCCCATCTATCTAGCAATGCCCTGTGAGCCAAGCCCTCCTGCTGGCCCCCTGGGAAGCACTGTTCGGCTGGGCCCCAATCACCTAACCTGTCCCTCTGCCACCCCATACGGGACCCCTTTCAGAAGAGGAAAACTGCCACCCAGGCCCTGCTGCCCAGCCAGAGCCATCAGCCTCCATAACCTCCACCATGCTGTGGCCTACCTGCCCTGAAGAGGAAAGGAGGGGGAGAGGGGCCTTGCCTGCTCCCTGGACCTGGCTAAGCACTCACTGCACCCACGAGGAGCCTGCTGCCACTGTGGCAAAGCCGCTGCTTAGGCTGCGGCCCCATCTGGGCCCTCTTGTTGCATCCCAACTCCCGTGAAAATCCCAGGGATCAAAGGGGGGGGCTGTTCCCCCCTGTTCACAAGGGCAGTTTATCGGGCCCCGAGGAGGCTGCTGCAGCCATGGACCCCCACAGTGGCCATTACCCGAACCGTACCCCGGCTTTCCAACATATCTGGTGCCTACCCAACACACCCTGTCCTTGAAAAGAGAGGTTAGGGTGGTTATGCTGGTCTGAACTGGGCAGACAGCTGTCTGGACTCCTGCAGAGGCTGCCGTTGCACCCTGTGGAGGCCGTGGCCTGGTCATTCCTGCGTCCCACGCTGCTCTGTACCTTCCCATGCTGAGCATATGACAAAATATGAAGAGGCAGGGGCACACCCATCCTTAAATCCCTGCCAGCTCCATCCCTACACCAGGTGTCATATGTCTCTGACTCTTCCTCCTTCCATAGGAGACAAAACAGCCCTCGTCCATGACCGCTGCTGAAGTGCCACATGCGGCAGGAGCAAAGTTCTCTGTAGTGTTTCTGCTTTTTTTCAGATTTGATGTATGGCAATTTTTAAAACTTAAAATGCTATTATCGTGCTAGGCTATCCCAAATTTTTCAAGATTGAGAAGGGTAGCCATGTTAGTCTGCCTGTGTCAGTAGAAAAGAGCAAGTCTAACAAAATTAGTCCCAGATCGTGCACACAGTCATAAATAATTTTAAAAGTAGCTTTGGGTTGCTACAAAGAAAAAAAAACAAAGCTTAAGCCTCCCACCCCACCAAGGGAACAAAAACTAATATCTATTGATTCATGAGTACCGGGTCATGTTTGAGAGACCAGCAAGCAGTTCATTAGTCTGAAAACAACAGAACACCTTAAGCTGGTTTATACTGAATCAGATCATTGATCCCTTCTCTGTGAACTCAGAGAAGGGCAGTATATAAATCTAAATTAGAAATAAATAAATATTGTCTGCTTAGACTGGCAGCAGCTTTCCAGGATCTCAGCAGAGAGGTTTTTCCTATCACCAACTGCCTGGTCCTTTTAACTGGAGATGCTGAAGATTGAACCTGGGAACTTCGGGGAGGGCAGGATATAAATCCAAATAATAAATAAATAAATAATAAACTTCTGCATGCCAAGCAGATGTTCTACCACTGAGCCACAGCTCCTCTCCTGCAACAAAAGGAAATTGCTGGGAGATGCAGGACCTTTGATGAAAGAGACTGACTTCTAAGCAGACTTATAATAGGATTTGCTGGCAGGGATAGATTTGTTTATGGAATAAAGTTCTTTATTAAGGGCTTTGTGGAACCCCTGTTTCCATTCAGCTTGTGTCTGAATGCAGAAAAGGATTAACTGAGCAAAGATTATAGTGGGGAACCTATTGGAATATTTGGCTAATATAGCAGTGTTTTCCTAGTCATAGAAGTGTGACACTGAGTGCAGTAAATAAATCTCTCAAGAAGTATATTGCAAAAAAGGCAAACTTACATTTGTTCAGGTACATCCAGTTCACATTCAGGTTTTAGTCAAAAGAAGAGAAAGAAGTACAAATGGGCAGCTTGTCCAGCATCATATGTATGGGAGTATGAGGGCACTGTATCTACAGGAGAGACTTGCAGAGACATGTGTCTCTGTGGAAGAGTAAGAGGACAAAGTGCTCTTTGAGAGGAAGGGTCAGAGGGCAGCTCCCAGGTTAAGACAAAGAGAGGCATCTCATTCAAAGGATATAACATCTATACACACTTAGAGTAATGTAGCACCACCCAACGTCCAGGCATGCTGAGTCACTCACTCCAACAGAACTACCCTCTGAATGTGTCTTTAGTACTTAGTACACTGCTTCCTCAACACATCACTGCTAAAGAGCTGTGCACAAGACTGCTGGCTGCCAAGTGTCATAGCTATATTTGGGGAGAACTTGCTCAGTTTGGGAATAAAATTCCCTGTCGGGAGGGCTGGCAACCAGTAGAATAAGAAGAGAGTAAGTTCAGGGAGACTGGAACCATTGAATAGAAAATGTGGAGTAGAAAGAGCATGTATTCGATGCATAAAAGAGAATTTTGATGCATTGCTAACACTGCAGTTGGTTCAATAAGAGTCCTGAAGTTCTTAGCTGTTATTTTGCTGTTTGTGGGTCTCACTTTTAAAGCCCATAATTGCTTGTTTTACAAAAATTGAAGTTTGTGAAGAACTGTGATTATTCAGCGAACTGTGTGTTATATATTAATATTTATACAGTCATATGGTATCCAGGGGAAATGACTTGCAGCTCCCATAAAGCCTCTTTAATTAACTCAATTCAGATATTATTGTATCACTGGGTATATATCTCATGGGGAGAATGTTTCATTTGTTAGCACTTAGGCAAGGCATGTTGGAGCTTTCACTGTGTATCTAGGGGTTTCACATTTATTGAGTGAAAGTATGTTTTGCTTTCAGTCAACCATACATCTAGTGAAGATGAGGAAGGCTGCACTTTGCCTCCTTGTCTTTGCATGGCTGCTGCACCTACCATCTTTTGAAGCTCTGGAACATAGAGAGTGTTAAACAACAGCGGTGTGACCAGGGCCGGCTCCAGGTGTCTGGGCGCCCTAGGCAGGAAGCCTGGGGCACCCCCCACTGGGGATGCCAACCTCCCAGTGGGGCCTGGAGACCGGGGGGCGGCGGCGGAGCGCTGGCTTTCCTGGAGGCTCCGCAGCTGCGGGGCCCCCAGGAAAGCCAGGGAAGGGGGCGGGGGTCTAGCCGCCGCCCCTCCCTCCCAGAGCCTGCTTTCCTGTGGGCTCTGTGGCTGCGGGACCCCCAGGAAAGCCGGGAAGGGGGTAGGGAGGTCTAGCCACTGCCCCCTCCCTCCCAGCGCCGGCTGTCCTGGGGGCTCCGTGGCTGCAGGGCCCCCAGGAAAGCCGGGAAGGGGGCGGGAATCTAGTGGCGGCGGCTGGCACCTGGTTAAGGCGGCGAGGGGGCGCTTTGGGGGGGGGAGTGGGGTGCCATTTGGTGCCCCTGAGGCCGGGGCGCCCTAGGCGAGCGCCTAGTTCGCCCAATGGGCGATTCGGCCCTGGGTGTGACCAGCAACATAAGGGTACTCACTGCTATCTGACTGGTCCTTCACTTAGCATGTTTTATCAGATAAGCCACAACACTAAGTTGGAGCACACGAAGCTGAATCTAGCCATTAAACATAGTGCTGACTCACATTGGTCTGTGACCCCTTTTGGGAGCACATGAGGCTTCTAGTGAGCTTCTAGCTGGGCTCTATACATACTGAGATGCTGCTTTTGTGAACTGGAGCCTCAGTCCATGTAGGCTGATATGGCTGTTTTTGACAGTCTGAAAAAGTTCCTGCAAATAGTGCGGCATGACTGTGACCCTGCTGGCAGATCAGCCAACATGGCTTCTGAGGCACTCATGCAGGGCTCACCAAGTACAAGCCAGCCCATAAGAATAAACTTGTGCTGGCTGTATTTCAGCAGAGGCCTTGAAATTATAGTGATAGTTGCCAGAAGGACAATAAATGGCCCTGACGCTACTTAAGTGGCACAATATTTTTGAGGGGAAGGAAGTTATAGACATATATTAATTCTGTTCCTGTAATGGCCTTTGCTCTTTGGGAAAAGGAACAGTCAGTGAGGAACAGGAGACTGTGTGCTTGTCCTGCCAATCATAACCTATTGCTAGATGACAATGGGATGTATATTCTCATTGGATTATGTTTGTTTTATCTTCCAGGTGAAAGAATGGTTATGTTTAAATTGCCAGATGCAGAGAGCTTTGGGGATGGACATGACCACAGCACCTCGCTCCAAAAGCCAGCAGCAGCTACACTCCCCTTCTCTTTCCCCTTCCCATTCCCCAGCCAAACAGCCACAACCACAGCCCCAAGTGGCAGCCGGTCCAGAGAAACAACCAGGAACTATGCAGACAGGCCCCAGGCCAAGTGCTGGTGTCATGCAGCCAGAGCCCCCCAAACCACCCCCAGCTTCAGCACAGAGGGAACCACACAGCCAAGTCCAGCCAAAACCTGCTGCTCCTCAGGAAGTGGTGAGGTCTTCCCCTCAGCATCAACAAGCAAAGCCTTCATCCACTGATCAGAGAAAGACTGTGGGAGACTCCCCAGCTAAGACTCCAGCACCTCCCCCCAGCGCTGGGGCACAAGAGCAACCCCAAGAGGGCCTCACTGGGAAGCTCTTTGGATTTGGAGCTTCTCTCCTGACCCAGGCAAGCACACTCATGTCTGTCCAGCCAGAGGCCACCCCACAAAGTCAACAGTCCCCTGGCAAAGTGCCTCCAAAAATTGTCTTCAGTGATGCCAGCAAAGAAGCTGGCCCTAAAGCCCCAGGCACTGCACCTGGAATGCAGGGTAAGGCTGGAACTGTCCCAGCTGCAAAGCAAGTGAAAACAGAACAAGTAACCAAGCCAAAGGAAGTGCCGAAAGAAAGGGTCTTGTGCCCCCTCTGCAAAGCGCAGATCAATGTGGGCTCGGGGGAACCCTCCAATTATAATACCTGCACAACCTGTAAGCAGCAGGTCTGCAACATGTGTGGATTCAACCCAACACCTCATCTGGTGGAGGTAAGAAGATTTCTCACTAGTTTGGGCACCTTTCTTTCCATTTAGTGCAAACCTGTTTCTGATACTAATACAGTGGTGAAAATTAATGCATGACCAGGGGTGAAAGAATATAACACCCTAATGTATGTTTTGTTGGTTTGATGGAGCAAGTTGCGAACTAATGCTGACAGGACAGTGCATGCATCAAAGAAAATTATTTGTGCAGTTTCCTGCCTCCTGCACATTTAGTAAGGTAGAGTTTGTTGAGCACAAAATGTTACGGCATTCTCATCTTGTGAGAAGGTGAGGGGTCTTGAAGAAGGTAGCAGTGGCATCAGCCATCAACATGTAATTTTCCAGTGTTGGACACAAAGACATCTTTTAAGTGAATCTAAGATGGAGGTGTTTTTGATTTTGTTACTGTTCTGCTGCATTTGGTTTTGATAAACTGAAACAGTAATGTTCTTTACAATTCACCAGGTAGATACTGGCAATAATTCTTTAGGTGCCAAAAAGAAAGATATTCTTGGATGTTAAAGATATGAAAAATGAAATGGAATTTGTGGATCTTTGTCCTTATGGCGAAGGAATTGCAAGCAAGGAAAGAAGCTATCCAGACTTCTGTATCAAAACACTGGCATCTCGTTCATGTTCATTAGAATGAAAAGGTTTTTAAATGAACATTCTGGCCTTGGGTTTCTGTTATTTAAAGGAAAAGTAGTAGTGAAAGAAACTGCAGGTATCCATCATTTTTGCTAAGGAACAAATCCTCAGCTTTGTGAATTGTGCCTGGAAGATGCCAATGCTGAAAGATGAATTTGCCAGAGGGATTGGTGTGGTTGTACTCTTTATAGCTGTTCGGAAATATACCTTATATTCTTCTGCAGTTCTGCTAGATTGTGACCCCTCATTCTTTTTGTATATATGGGCTGAGTAATAGGGACACCTTTGCATTGTCATCTCTGTGATATTGCAGTGTGCATGTGCAGAATTTGGTTAAGTTCAAAGATTTGGGAGTCTCCTAAATGTCTGATAAGGACTTTACAGTTATAAATGATAAATATGGGAGGCTAAATCGCATGGGTTGAAACAATTGTTTGGTTTCAAGCTAGGATATTTGCATTGTGAAAAATGAAAGTTAGAAAATGGAGGAATGAACTATAAAAATACTCCTGTCTCTCAGTACATTGTAGTAAGTGGATTCATTTTAAAGATTTCAGATACAATACAAGGATCTCATTTGGGAACAGTTTGGCTTTTCCAGAGTACAATAAAACCTCTTTATCCGAAGAGCATTTGAGAGAAAATAATTTCAGAATCAGTAATTTGAATTAAACTGGATTAAACTGTACACAGATAAATTGCTATTGGAGTGCGAAGAAAAGGTTAATTTGAATAGATAGTTAACTGAAGTGTGGATGATAATATGAATTCTACTATTTGTACTTCTTGGCATGGTTAATATATTTCTTTTATCATATGGGAATTGTTTCATTTTATTGTATTAGCTCCTTTTCAGAGTTAATCTTACAAGCATGCTTATACAAAATAGGACTAGATCAAAGATGGATACCAGTTCTTGATGCTCTGGGAATTGGTGTAGATGCATGGGAAGTGGATTGCCTTCCACCTCTAAATTAGCACCACTATGAGATGCTGCACTGCTGGCGCATCTGTTACTTGGGAGGGACACAACACTGATTACCTGGCCCACTTCCAGGTTGCAGAATTTCCCCTCCCAGTCTTTCCATTCCCAAAAGAAAAATTCTGTCTTGACATTTCAAGTGCATGCAGATGTTTCCCACACAATTTCAAACTACTGGCTTCCTTTAACTGCTGCTATTAAATGGCTGTCATCTTCTACACACTGTAACAGTGCTACATTTAAGCAGTTGAGTTAAAATGTCTGTGTGGGTTACATCAGTAATTCTTAGCCTTAAATAGCAGTTGCAGAGTTTAAAATGTGTCATGTATGTTATCTTGTAGTCCTTCCAACAGGGTTATCCCACTGAAACTATCTGCAAGATCTGTAACACAATACCTTTGTTAATGGGAAGTCACACACAGCCCCCTTTCTAGGGTTGTCACCTCCAAGCTGGAAAATTCCTGGAGATCTGGGGACATAGCCTGGGGAGGACAGAGTTCAGAGAGGAGAGGGAGCTCAGCAAGGATTTGGTGCCATAAAGTCCACCCTGCAAAGCTGCCATTTTCTCCAGGGCTAGTGCTCTGTGTCATCAGGAGAACATTTGTAGTTCTGGGTGAACGCCAGCCCACCCCTGGAGGTAGGCAACCATGCCCCTTTCCAGAAGGCAAACCCTGTCCATTGCCCAATATTGCACTCACTGCAGGAGGCAGATTTCGATATCCTACGTGCAAGTAGGAAACTGAAAATGTATGTATATTTATTTCAAAACATCTAATGCATAGGGGAAGGATTAATAGAGTCGTTTTGTTGTTGCTTTAATACAAAATTAAAGTGGATGGGAAATTAAGGCATGGTTCTCCAGCATTTTCTCCACTTGTACCCTAAATTCAGTAATCTGTGGATGACTCTGCCATCTGTATGACCTGGGAGGTCCCTGACTTAGATTTCCTAGTTTTGCTGCAGAAGTGAATGTAAAGAAGAAGAAGAGAAGAAGAGATTGGATTTATACCCTGCCCCTCACTACCCGAAGGTGTTTCAGAGCAATTTATAATCCCTTTCCCTTCCCTTCCCCACACAGACACCCTGTGGTGTAGGTGGGGCTGAGGGAGCTCTCTTGAGAACTGTCCTTAAGAGAACAGCTTGGAAAGAATTTATGACTGACCCAAGTTCACTCCAGCAGCTGCATGTGAAGGAGTGGGGAATCAAACCCGGTTCTCCCAGATTAGAATCTGCGCTCCTAACCACTACACCAAACTGGTTAACTTTGTCCTGTGAAGGAGATTAAAACAATCTTCACAACTGGTCATATGGTTTGTGCTTATGCTGTTCTAGTCCACTAGCCAAGATTCATTACACCCAAAATTCTTCACAGCTATCAGAGGCTAAGTGCAACTGTTGTCTTATGAATTTGCCTCTACTAAAGTCAAGAATTCATGTTCAACAGACGGTTCATTCTGTGCATGTATTTGGTTACCATGCTAAAAAAGACCAAAACAACACATATAACTGTACTACTGTGTGCTTTTCTTTTTAAGCATTACACCATCTGTAAGCTAATGTTAATTAAAGACTGATAAATAAGACAGGCATTGAGAGAGAGGGTTTGCATAAAACCTCCTGTAGCTGAGATGAGATTTGAATTGACCCCAGCCATGACCAGCCACTATGCCACACCAGCTCACAGGAAGAATGCAGGGATTATAAAACAGAAGCAAAGGAACCACCTTGCTTGGGATGTTCTTGGGGATATACACAATAATGTGGCTTGTGGTCAAGACCAATTTTCCAGATTTATGATGCCTTCCACATCACTGGTACAATCACTAAGGTTCCCATTGGATTAAATATTGATACAGTGTATGGCTTGTTAAACCACCTCTAGTTAGATGTCGTCTCCTTTTTCCCCTTTATTTATACAAGCAAGCTTTGTTAAAGAAGGCTATATATACATACACACACAGAGGGGTCATTTCGTAGAAAAAGAGGTGCAGGAGCTCATTAGCATACCTGCGGTTAGCATAATCATTAGCATATGTCACGCCCCCTGACATCACCAGAAGTGTGTCAGAAGGGGAAGCAAAAAGGGGAGGCAGGCATCTTGAAAAGCCTCCCCTTCCCTTCCCCAGCTGGCCTGCCAAGGTGGGGTGGGGGAAGCGAAGCGAGAGGGGGTTTAAGGTTTAAACCCCTTCTTTCTAGAGTCATGCTATGGCCCCATAGAATACAATGGAAAGATTTTGCCGCCACTGCTGCACGACTCTAGAGAGAAGGGGTTTAAACTTTAAAACCTGTCTCACTTCACTTCCCCCCCACAGCCCGCCTTGGCAGGAAGCCATGCATTTAAATCCCCCCCCCCAGTCTCTCCGCAAAAGTGGAGAGGCTCAGGGAGAAAGGAGGGTATGCCTGCCTGGTGCCCCTTCCTGTCTCCAGCCTCCCCTTCCCTCCAGCCTTGACTGTGGGGCACTCGGAGAAGATTGCACAGGGAAGCCAGGCATTTAATTCTCCCCCCTTGGGAGGGGGCGGGGCCTGGGCTCATTACTGCTGAAGCGCTGCTCGGGGGTGCTCCAGCAGGAAATGACCCTTATATATGGCAGGAAATGACCCATATATATAAACAAATGTGTGTGTGTGTTTTTACATATCGTTTTAGACTATTTGAACACTTTAAAATATGTTAAAAAATGATCATGGCCGTCACTGGCATTGCATATTTGATTGGATTTACACTGGTCACAGTGATATTAAGCAATGCTTAGTATAATTAGTGTGTTTATTTAGAGCCAGTTTGGTGTAGTGGTTAAGTGCGCGGACTCTTATCTGGGAGAACCGGGTTTGATTCCCCATTCCTCCACTTGTACCTGGCTGGATGACCTTGGGCAAGCCATAGTTCTGATAAGAGCTGTTCTTGAAAAAGAACAGTTTCTGTCAAGAGCTCTCTCAGCCCCACCTATCTCACAGGGTGTTTGTTGTGGGGAGGGGAAGGGAAAGGAGTTTGTAAGCCACTCTGAGACACCTTTGGGTAGTGAAGGGTGGGATATAAATCCAATCTCTTCTTCTCTTCTTCTTCTTTATTTTAAAGAAAGCTGAGCAAAGTAATATTTTAAAGAAATTAGCAAATTAACAATCAGGTAATACAAGTATCTAGTGGAAATAATGGAAATCATATGTTGCTGTTGTTCAGTCGCACAGTCGAGTCCGACTCTCCGCGACCCGATGGACCAGATTACGCCAGGCCCTCCTGTCTTCCACTGTCCTCTGAAGTTTGCTCAATTTCATGTTCGTTGCATCGATGATGCTGTCTAACCATCTCATCCTTTGCCGTCCCCTTCTTTGACAATTTTTCCCAGCATCAGGGTCTTCTCCAGTGAGTGCTCCCTTCTCATTTGGTGGCCAAAGTATTTGAGCTTCAACTTCAGGATCTGGCCTTCCAGGGAACAGTCAGGGTTGATTGCTTTTAGGATTGAATGATTTGATCTCCTTGCAGTCCAAAGGACTCTCAAGAGTCTTCTCCAGCACCATAGTTCAAAAGAATCTATTCTTCGGCGCTCGGCCTTCCTTATAGTCCAACTCTCACAGCCATGTATTACTACAGGGAATACTATTGCTTTGACCATGCGGACTTTTGTTGTCAGGGTGATGCCTCTGCTTTTTATCATGCTGTTTAGGTTTGCCATTGCTTTCCTCCCAAGGAGCAGGCGTCTTTTAATTTCATGGCTGCAGTCACCATCTGCAGTGATCTGGGATCCCAGGAACGTGAAGTCTGTCACTACTTCTACAACTTCCCCTTGTATTTGCCAAGGAGTGATGGAGCCAGATGCCATGATCTTAGTTTTTTTGATGTTGAGTTTCAAGCCCACTTTTGCGCTCTCTTCTTTCACCCTGAGCAAGAGGCTCTTTAGTCCTCTTCACTTTCTGCCATCAGAGTGGTATTGTCTGCATATCTGAGGTTACTGATCTTTTCCCCATCAATCTTAACTCCAGCTTGTGATTCATCCAGGCCAGCATTTCGCATGATGTACTCTGCATATAAATTAAATAAGCAAGGTGAGAATATACATCCTTGTCGTACTCCTTTTTCGATGCTAAACCAGTCAGTTGTTCCATATCCAGTTCTAACTGTCGCTTCTTGACCCTTATACAGGTTTCTCAGGAGACATGTGAGGTGGTCTGGTACTCCCATCTCTTTAAGAACCTGCCATAGTTTATTGTGATCCACACAATCAAAGGCTTTAGCATAGTCATTGAAGCAGAAGTAGATGTTTTTCTGGTACTCTCTTGCTTTCTCCATAATCCAGCGAATGTTGGCAATTTGATCTCTAGTTCCTCTACCTCTTTGAAACCCAGCTTGTACTTCTGGCAGTTCTCTATCCATGTACTGTTGGAGCCTAGCTTGTAGGATCCTTAGTATGACCTTGCTAGCATGTGAAATGAGTGCAATTGTGCGAAAGTTTGAACATTCCTTGACATTGTCCTTCTTTGCGATTGGAATGTATACTGACCTTTTCCAATCCTGTGGCCACTGTTGTGTTTTCCAAATTTGTTGGCAAATTGAGTGCAGCACTTTAACAGCATCTTCTTTTAAGACTTTGAATAATTCAATTGGGATATCATCACCTCCACTAGCTTTGTTGTTAGTAATGCTTTCTAAGGCCCATTTAACTTTGCATTCCAGGATGTCTGGCTCAAGGTCAGTGATTATACCATTGTGGTTGTCAAGGACGTTGAGGACCTTCTTGTATAATTCTTCTGTGTATTCTTGCCATCTTTTCCTAATCTCTTCTGCTTCTGTTAGGTCCCTACCAATTTTGTCCTTTATCATGATCAGCTTTGCATGGAACGTTCCCTTGATTTCTCCAATTTTCTTGAAGAGATCTCTAGTCCTTCCCAATCTATTGTTTTCCTCTATTACTTTACATTGTTCATTCAGGAAAGCCTCCTTATCTCTCCTTGCTGTTCTCTGGAAATCTGCATTCAGTTGGGTAAATCTTTCCTTTTCACCATTGCCTTTTGCTTTCCTTCTTTCCTCTGCTATGTGTAAAGCCTCATCTTTGACTGCAAATTATATAGTCAATCTGATTTCGGTGTTGCCCATCTGGTGATGTCCATGTGTAGAGTCGCCTCTTAGGTTGTTGGAAAAGGGTGTTCGCTACGACCATCATGCTTTAAAAATAGAGGTGAAATGTAACACTTGGTTCAGTGCTGTTTCCTATAAAACGAGGGGATTGGTGGGCAATTTAAGGTTTCTGAAGGGGAAATGAAGGAGGGGGTTTCTGAACCCTTCCCCTATCTGCATTCATCTCTCACCCCCAAACTGAAGAAAAATTAAAGTGACTTGTGTGATAAACTGTGGTCCCTGGTTTCCCCAGCCCCTAATTCCCCACACCCACCACCTTTTGGTCTTGGCACTGAGACTGCCAAGAGTTAGGTCCATTTTAAAGAACTCTCAAGATAAGCCAATGCCATTCTAAAATTATATTCACCCATCCAGGACAGCCTCCTTCAAGTAATAATGAAATGTGCCTTGTGTTCTTCTGAAACAAAATGTGGTGTTCTGAAGAAGTGTGCATGCACATGAAAGCCAGAGTTAAACTTTGTTGGTCTTAAAGGTGCCACTGGACTCAGACTTTAGTCTGTGCCTCTCGTGTTAACTAAGAAAAAGTGCTCCTCAGACATCAGAAGCTTTTGAACCTCTGATTTCAACAGCTGCAAGGCCATTCTGCCTTACATTGGACACTGGACTAATTAATGTTCTCCAAGTCAATTGCCATGATTTTTTAAAATAATATTGATGAGAGGGCTTTTCAGCCCAGTTGTAGCAAACTTCTACATGGAACATTTTGAAAAAACAGCTTTAGAATCTGCACCCCACAAACCTACAGTCTGGTTCCAGTACTTACATGATACTTTTATCATTGGAGCCATGGAGAGGTAGAATTGATGGAGTTTTTAGACCACTTCAACAACATCCACCCGAACATACAATTCACCGTGGTAAAAGAAATCGAGTGAAAACTCCAATTTCTAGATATCTACACTGTCAAGACCACAGCCATACACCCTGGAAAATCTACAACTACTAATGAACTTTGGCCATGAAAGCCTTCGACAATATATTAATATTGATGTTTTTCTCCTTGGAGACAGCCCTAGCTTGCACAAAGGATATCAGTGGTCCATTTATTTTGGAATCTTTTACTCCTCTGTAGCAAAACATGATCTTGTAAATAACAATTTATAGAATGTCTCCAGAGGGAGTGCATTGTGCCTTCTCAGTTAGGCTGATTCTGCAAGAGATTCAAAGATGGGCTTTACCTCTTCATTCATTGTTGCAGAAAGCAGAGGCATAGATTGCAGCTCTTGCTGCAGGCCAAGGGCTCAGTAAGGAGAGGTCTTGTGGGGAGACACAACCACAGCATCTCTCCTTATAATAATTATCTTTTGGTTTCATAAGATTCCATGCGCTCCCATTGGCTGTAAAATGCCCTCCCTCAGCCATTGGCCCATCAGCCGCCACTCGAGAGTACTTGCGTGCCATTCGCCAGGTGCTGGGTCTGCTCCTCTTCCCCACCCACTCCCCCTGGCAGACCAGCTCTCTCTCCTGAGGGAGACAGTTCTCTTGACTCCTCTGAGGGACTGTCCCCTCAGTGGCTGTTGGTAGGCAGCCAAGCTTGGTTCTGTGAGTAAAAAAACAAAGGACTTTCAGCATAACCCCTCCCCCGCCCATAACCCCCTTCTCAACGGCCACTTTCCTGTCAGAATAAATGGAAAAAGGCTCTTTCTCCTGCTTAGCTTCAGCATGGCTGGCTGGCTAACGAGGTGGGCCAGTGACCATCAAACCATTTTCTTCAACTCCCCGCTGTGTGGTTGACTTTCCCCTAGGGTTGCCAATCTCCAGGTGGGACCTGGAGACCTCCAGATGACAGAGATCAGTTCCCCGGGAGAAAATGGTTGCTTTGGAGGGTAGACTCTATGGCATTATACCCTGCTGAGTCCTTCCATGCACACCCCAAATGCTGCCCTCCACAGGATCCACCCCCCCAAATCTCCAGGTATTTCCCTAATCAGAGTTGGCACCTGTACTTTCTCCTCTGTCAGTAAAAGGCCCTTTCCACACCTATGTTGGCCTTTGGGAGAAAACTCATTGGGCCCAGTCCTGATCAGGTTGCCAACTCCAGGTGGGCAATTCCTGGAGATTTGAGGGATGGAGCCTGGAGAGGGTGAGGTTTGAAGAGGGGTGGCACCTCAGACAGGTACGATGCCATAGACTCCACCTTCCAATCCAGCCATTCCCTGATGGGGAACCATTGTTGCCAATCTCCAGGTGGGGGCTGGAGATCACTCAAAATTAGAACTGCTCTCTAGGAGGGCGGGGGAAGGAGATGGAAAACTAAAGGTAGGTTGATGGCTGGCTGGGAGGGAGATAGGGTTATCAGCTCCAGGTTGGGAAATTCCTGGAGATTTGAGGGGTCGAACCTGGAGAGGGTGAGTGTTGAGGAGGGGTGGGACTTCAGACAGTTACAATGCCATAGACTCCACCCTCCAAACCAGCCACTCCCTCCTGGGGAACCACTGTTACCAATCTTGGGGGTGGGCTGGAGATCACTCAAAATTACTACTGCTCTTCTGGTAGCAAAGATCAGTTCCTCTGGAGAAAATGGTGGACTCTGTCATTATACCCTGCTGAGATTGCCACAGCAAATTGTCACTGAGTGCCCAAAGCCGGGGCACTCTCCCAGAGCCTCTTTCTAGAGCTCGTTGTATTTATTTCCACAACGGGCCTTATTCCTAGTCTTGGAATAAAACAAAAGGCCAAAACATTTATTGATTACAGACAAAGGAGCATTGGCAAAGCATGGGGGCAGATCCTGGAAAATCGAGTGACTACTCGATAAAACATTCCACAGACTAGGGAAATGCTAGGGAAAACCTGGGAGTGACAAATATCAGTGGTATCACAAGGGTGGCTGCATTGAATGGTACCATTTGACACCTGGGGTGAGTCTGGGCGCAGCCCCAGAGCTGGGCATACCACTTGATGGCTCAAACCCCCAGACCCCAAAAGGGAGTCCCCAAAGGGGGAGGTAGACACACAGGCCTGTCTCCCCCAAAAAGATCTGCCCAGATGCACAAACCACACAGCTGTGGCAGTTAAAGTATACATACACAGATACCCAGAAAAAGGAGAGGGTGGGTGGGGATCTGAGAAAAATTGTGCTGCCAGAGCCACTAGGCTGTGCAGTTTAAATAGACCTAGGCTGGCTCTATGACACCCCTGCATAGAGCTCACTAAAACTTCCTGCACGACTGGGCCAACCACTAAATTATGTGAGGCCGGCCAGTGCGGTAGCCTGAGGATCCTGCCTTTGCTGGCCATTAGGCAAAGGGCCAGAAAGCCTCCTCCAGACCCCTCCTAACCCATGCTGTAATCCGGACCTTTAAGGTAAGTCTCAGCCATGTTTCTGTGTGCAGAAATGCTACACTGCAGCAGCCTTTTCCTCCCTTAGCTGTTCTAGCTCTGCAGTCCCCGAGGTCAGCATTTACAGCTCTGAACATGTCAGAGGCCTGAACTGTAGAGGAAGATGAGCCCCATGGAAACAGTTAAGGGATAATACATGCAGTGCTCCCGTGTGGAGGTTAGATTTCTGTTTCAAGCAATGCTGAGCTTAGGTTGAATGACCACACAGAACATGACACATTCTCGGCAGTCTGTAGACATGATTAGAATGGCAAAACTTGAGTGGCGGGAGTGACAGGCAGCTCTGTGAAGCAGAAGATTTCAGAAGACGCTGCCATGTAACAGTCATATTCAGAAACTGCAAAGAAAATACAAAGTGAAATGAAAGGGAGTTCGCCTTAGCCTGGGAGGTAAAGGAGGATGGAAAGTGGATGTGACATATAGGACTCTAGCCAAGGGTGATGCCTCAGCCTGTTTAAGCGAGGCAATGAACTCCCAGCTACCATGTACATGTTTACTAGCACTGATGAAGAGCTAAGTTGTAATTGTACAGGGAGGAGGAGCAGCTCTCACCCAACTAGTTACATGAATTAACTATAGAATTCTGTATTGTTCACCTGAGGGCAATCTCTAAAGCCAGGGCAAAGACATATAAATGAAGTGGTAGAATTACATGTACAGAGGTTGGCTTTGTTCTCAAGAAACAGAATCCAGGGAGGGGACATGTAAATACTGTGTAAGTGTGGGCCAGCCTAATTGTAAGGAAACAGAACCTATGCAGATGAATAGTGGGGCAGCTTGGTTTTCATGCCTTAAATTGAATCTTTGACTTCGCTCAGTGCTTTAAACTGGAGTGACCAGATGACATAATTTTGCTTGACTCCATGACCCATTACTAATACCCTACAATGCTGGGAATACCAAGAAGTTGTCGAAGGCTTTCACGGCCGGAGTTCATTAGCTGTTATAGATTTTCTGGGTTTTCTGGCCGTGGTCTTGGCATTGTAGGACCTGACATTTCACCAGTAGCTGTGACTGGCATCCTCAGAGGTATAACACAGAAAGATGGAGTACTCTCTGTGTCAAGGTTAGAAGAAAAATGGTAGGCAGGTAATTTATATCTACTCAGGAAGGTGGGGTAGGGCTGAGTCATTAACATGTAGGAGTTCCCCAGGCTGTGGAACATGCTAATGGAGGAGCTTTTCTGAGGAGGTTCTTTTGTATATGGATTGGCTGTTTCCTGAGGAGGTTCTTTTGCATATGGATTGTTTCCTGATGAGGTTTCCTGTTTCCTGAGGAGGCTGTTGAAATTCTAATCCTATCTGTAGTGTTGTCAAATGTAGAGCCTTTTGTATTTTTTTACTTTAAACTCTGCCAGAATTGAAACACAATTTCTACAGGAAAGAAGAGAACCTCCTCAGGAAACAGGAAACCTCATCAGGAAATAATCCATATGCAAAAGAACCTCCTCAGGAAACAGCCAATCCATATACAAAAGAACGTCCATATGAATTGCCCCATAGCTGGGGAAACAATCTAATAAATCCCACTGCTCTTATATTTTGTACTTATACATCTTTAGAAGATATATGTTCAACTCTCAGAGGAGACTCCAGAGCCTTCTGCCCCAGAAAACATTTTGCAGCTGATCCTTATTTCAGGTACAACAGGAGTCTTCACCCTTTTTGAGCCTGAGGGTACCTGTAGAATTCTGATGCACAAAATGGCTGCTGTAGGAGGCAGAGCCACACAGAGAGAAAGCCTAAGTGCAGGGGAGAAAAGGCATAATATTTAAAAATACTGGGAAAGTGGAGCAAGAGAATAAAACCAACACTGTGGTGGCAGTTGCTGTTGAAACATTATTTTAATCTACCCAGCCAATTGGACCTCCAGTTGCCAGGCAGATGCCCTATTGGGAAAGCACCCCAGCTGGCCATACCCACTTTCTAAAAACCTTTGTCGCTTCAGGAGAGGTATTGGTGAATGCCATGGTACCCATGGAACCACAGTTGGGCTCTGTGAGCTAGAAAGTTGTCTATTTATTTATTTAATTTACTTTAAATATTAGTTTCCTTATGGAGCTCAAGGCAGCATACAGCATAGATAAAACACGTAAAATAAAATACGATTAAAACATTTAAAAAGGATTTAAAATCACAATTCAGGACTGCTAATAAACTTAACTAAATGCAACCCTAAACTACAAACTGCCATGAACTTTTAAGAGTCAGCGAACCAGTTCAGTTTGTGAGATTTTTGATGCAGTAGAATGTGCCCCCAGTCCAAATGCTAGAGATACCAGACTTGCAGGGGATCTCCGGCTGGCTCTCCTCTATCTGCCCTCCAAGTCTGGTGTTTTACAGGATCTCAGTTACGACCCCCCTCCAAAGAAGGTGCCCCCCAAAACAGCAAAAAGCCAAGGGCAATAGAAGCTCAGAAGAACAGAATGTCTGCAGAGAATCTCTGCAGTAGAAACTGAAGGGGGGGCATTTTTGCAAGCTCAGAAGAACCAGAGCAATATGCCTGGCAGAACCAGTGCCACTGTGGCAGTGCAAACCCAACAGGACAAAGGTTAAGCCAGAGAATCTCTGCAGTAGAAACTGAAAGGGGGGCATTTTTGCAAGCCTAGGAGAACCAGAGCAATGAAATAGTGCCCATCAGAATCCAGTCCCATTGTAGCAATGTCTGCTCAATAGTACTGATGTCTAGCACAGATTCACACTCCAAGCAAAGGGAGGGGTTGCAAGCCCAGCAGAACCAGTGCAAAGTACCAGTGCCCAGCGGAACCCAGTACCATTCTAGCAATGCCAGCTCAGCAGAACTGATGTGAAGTACAGAATCACGATCCAAGTAAGGAAGAGGGGTTGCAAGCCCAGCAGAATCCAGTGCCATTGCAAGCTTAAAAGGACTGATCTCAAAGCAGAGTCACAAGAAATCCAAGCAAAGGAGGGTATTTTGCAAGCCCAGCACAACCAGTCACGACATGCAGAATGCCCGGCAGAACCCAGTGCCACTGGCATTGCAAGCTTAAACGGACTGATCTTAAAGCACAGAGTCACAAATCCAAGCAAGGGGGTGGGATTTTGCAAGCTCTGTGCAAGAAAATGGGAAGTGAACGCAAACATACCTGGGCAAAGGGAGGGGGGGAAAGCCTCTTGAAACTGACAAGACTAGTTTGAAACTGACTAGAGTGTTTCCACAACTGAAATCCCCCCCCCCATTTTCAAGTTTGGTAAATATTTTGTTTGAGCAGAGACTGTCTGTCTGTAAATGTATCCATTCAGAAACCAGCACAAACCTCCAAGAACTGCTTGAAAGTTTTTAGAAAGTTTGTGCTGGTTGACCTGCCACAAACTTCAGTTCGTGAACCACAAACTGGCCAAAACTCATCACAAACTTTATGAGCCAATTCGTGCCCATCCCTAGTCAGGAGGGCCTCTCCCTGTGATCTTAATACCTGGGCAGGAACACATGGGAGAAGGTAGTCCTCCCTGATCCAAAGCCATGGAGGAGGGAGGAGATTGGATTTAAACCCTGTCCTTCACTACCCAAAGGATCTCAGAGTGGCTTACGAACTCCTTTCCCTTCCCCTCTCCATGAACAGACACCCTGTGAGGTAGGCAGGGCTGAGAGAGCTCTAACAGAAACTGCTCTTTTTCAAGAACAGCTTTGACAGAACTATGGCTTGCCCAAGTTCACCCAGCTGGTGCAAGTGGAGGAGTGGGGAATCAAACCTGGTTCTCCCAGATTAGAGTCCGCGCACTTAACCACTACACCAAACTGGAGGGCTTTAAAGGTCAAAACCAACACCCTGAATTGGGCTCAGGACCAGATCAGTAGCCACTGTAATTGCTGTAATATCTGGGTCACATGCTCCCAATAGCTGGTCCTGACCAGCAGCCTAGCCACAGTGTTCTGCACTACCTGCAGTCTATGATCACTTTTCAAGGGTCACCCCAAGTAGAGCAGAGTATTTAGATTTCTTGTAAGACTGTTTCAAGCAGCAGAAACAGACCAATTTTAGCTTCTTTCCCAACCCTTTTCCTTGGAGTGAAAATCTGTGATGATTCTACTGGATTCTCCACTGCATATTACTACTTGAGCATAAGGCATTGTCCTTCCTAATGCATACGATAAATTCCCTTATTATTCCCTTTCGTTTCATTTGCAATTTATGTAATAGATCGTTATGTAAAATCAGTTACAAAAAGCATTTCCCTAATTGTGAAAGGTGATGATGAAAGTAAAGGGAAAAGCAACTTTACTGCCACTAGATTTTAGCTTCTAGTTAGAAATGTATGATATCATTTGAGTATAGAAGTGGTGCATTCGCTTCCCACAGGGCTGACAGACAACATTAAACTGACAAGACAGGGCTATGGGCAGAGGTCAAGGACTGACATAGAAGAACTAGGAATTAGAAAGGGAAGAATCAGGTGGAAGCTAAAATGAAATAAAGATGTTTCAAGGGACAATTTAAAAGAAAGAGAAGTGGTTTGATTAAGAGAGGAAGACTAATATAGGAAGTGATATGGCACAGTGGGGGCATAGAATAGCATAGAAAGAAGTTGACCAGAGCTTATACACTTAGTTTATAGCTGGTTTTGGTGCTGTCAGATGAAGGATCTCCACAGAATATAAGCCCTTTTATTACAAGCAACAGAAGATCTCCATCCAGGCCTTAAAGGACAGAACTATTTTGCTTGTTGAAGGGAAATTCAGTCATAAGAACATAAGAACATAAGAGAAGCCAATGTTGAATCAGGCCAATGGCCCATCTAGTCCAACACTCTGTCACACAGCGGCCAAAATATACCAGGTGCCATCAGGAGGTCCAGCAGTGGGGCCAGGGCACCAGAAGCCCTCCCTTCAGTCATTACTGAAGCACAAAGATAGAAGTTGGACATGGTTGTTACATCTATTGGGATAAATGTGGGCTAGGTCATTCCTTTGCTGTTTAGAATTTCTAGATCAGGGGTGTCAAACATGTGCCCATGGACTGGAGGGCTCCAATCCGGCCCGCAAGGCCCTGGCTGTTTCCTGCTTCTTTTTCCTGTTCTGCTGCTGCTGCCACGTCACAGTTTGCTTTATCAGACTCTCTCAGTCTCACAGGAGAGATAGGCAAGCCTCTCCTTATGCAATTGAGAGAATCTGGTAAAGCACTAGCTGAGGCTTCTCCTCCTCCCAGGGGGAGGGAGGGAACTAGCCAGAGCTTGCTTCCTAGCCAGGCTGCCTCAATCGTGTACAGGAGACAAAGGGAAGCCTTTCTTTCATTCCACTGGCTGAGGCTCCTCCCCGAAGGGAGAGAGGGAGGGAACGAAAGGGAGCTTGCTTTGCTGGGCTACCTCAATCACACAGGTGAAATACCAGGCACCTTTAAGACCAACAAAGTTTTGTTCAAGGTATGAGCTTTTGTGCACCTTCCTACAGTGTGTGTTTGTTTTGTTGGGCTCCTTATGCCAGAGCTCTCCTGGGTACAACGGGGTTCCCTCCACCTTTTCACTGTATTCATGCCCTCATGATCCAGTCTTTCTCAGTAAGAAAGCAATGTGAACTATTTTAGAGGAGGAATAACAACAATCCAGTGAGGTGAATTAGAGCTGAGAGTGTGTGTCTTCCAGCACATTTCCTTTGTAGAAAGTTGTGGTTATTTCTCTGGGAAAGACTATAGTTTTGTAGACAAACAATCAGTCCTCAGTCTGTGTCAAGATGCTTTCTCATGTTCTTGATCAGCACATGAAGAAACTTATGTACAAAAGCTCGCAAAGCCCAGCCTTTTCATATTTTCCCCTGTGTCCTAGGCTCAGAACACTGAGCATGAGATTTCTGTAATAAATTTCAATAAATTGAAAGTAGGCTTGCAGTTTACAGATACACACCTGAACATCATACTCAAGATTGCTACAGCACAGATATTTTGATGCAATAATTCAGAGCAAGAGGTGTCAGTTATGAAAGGCTGTTAAATAGACAAAATATTGCAAGAGTGCTAGTGTTTTAAGCATGTTTTATTTGAAGTTTAAAAAAATCTTTAATTATATTTGCCTGTGTCCGTTATTAAATTTATATCTCCACTACCTGACATTACATTTTATGACACACATGGCCTGGCCCAGCAAGGTCTCATTTATGTCAGATTCAGCCCTCATAACAGAAAAAACCTGTAGGATCTACACTGGTGCCTTCAGGTTTTAGTAAAGTCTGTTCCTCCTATCTGGTAGTCATCATGACACAGCAAGAAGAAGCAGAGGTACTTAGTTTTGATAAAATAATGGAAGGGGGAGGTATCTCTTGCTTCTGGAACACCTTTTTCTCCAGGCCTTTTGACTGGTATTATTAACTTGTACAGCACATTGCTCTTTCACAAGGTAGTCTGCAAGGGCTGAAGGGGAGAGGGCGTTATGGGGGGGATATGGATTTTGCTGTGGAACTGTTAGAACCTCTTTAAATGATCACTGCCTTGCTTTCCTAGCATGCAGACTTAGAACGTGTCACTTGGCATTGTGCAGAAGGCTGGTGGTGGTGCCATATCTCATTACAAGCTCACATATCCAGTGTGCTTAGCCCATTATTACACGGTCCTTTTCAGCAGGATTGTTCCTGTTTCTTTCTGTTATATAGCTTAATTGAGGAAAGCACCCTTCCTTTTTGCATTCAGAACCCTGTGCTATCTTGTGGGAGGCTCTGTGCTCTTCAGTTTCCTTAACTCTGTAACCCTTTCATGTTTGGCAGTCCTCATTATCTGGATCCTTTAACAGTTTAAGAGAAATCTAGTGCAGAACAATATGTGGGAATTGCTCCTCCTTGATCCACTTAGTATACATTGGTTAATCAGCCTGGCTTCATATTTCAAATGGAGTCTGTTCAAACAGATTTTTGAGGCCAGAATATGTGTCTGTCTGCAGGTGCTGTCCAGATTTACAGAGGTCCTGATTTCCCAACAAAAACCAGTGATTCATACCAGAGTTCAAAAGAACTGGTTATATGAAGGTGGAGAATGGGACCCAGATTTATGACATCTACTGGAAATGGCACTGTAAAATTCAGGTCTGAAGTTTTAATGAAAGAGAAATGTGTGGAAGAGTGGAGCACAACCTTCAGCTTTTGCATTTGGCTACAATGAATAATACTTATAAATGTTCTGGCAAGTACTTTGTTCGCTCAGCATTTGAGAGGAACATACTATACCCCCTGGTGTCAAGCAACAGATAGAAGAATGGGGAAGGATGTTGAAGCTTAATTTTAAAAATTTCTGCACATATGCTTTTGAAAAATAAATGTGTGCCTAGAAGCTGCTATTATGAGCAACTGGCTGCAATAGAGTTTATCTGCCCCACTCTTTACTGCTTTCATTGTTCTAAATGTTCCCATTCAGGATGCATGGAGCAAAGCTGTGTGCATGTATGTAAGTACATGACATTGATTAGACTGCATCAATCTTATTTCTGAAGATGGGAGCACATTTATGTTAGGGTATCCCCTTTCCTCAACCAAAGCATTTTCTGCTCTTCTGGGATAGGGTTACTTTGTCACTGGAAATGTATTTGGTAATTCCTAGGAAAAGAGGATTATCAGGTTAAGGCAATTCCATCAGCTCAGTGTTACCCACTTTCTGTTTTTCTAGAAGGGAGGAATGGCAGGAAGGGAAAGAGTGTATACACACACACACACACTAAAGTATCCACCTGATGAAGTCAGGAAACAGATTAACAAAGCCAGAACAAAGCCAAGAAACCCTATTACAAGGCAGGCTCAAAACAGACAATAATAGAACACCGCTAGTGATCATATACAGGTCTTAGCTCAAAACAGTTCAATGCATCATCAATGACTTACAACCTTTACTGGATAATGACAGTTCTCTTTCACAAGCACTGGGGGCCAAACCTTTTCTTGAGCACAGACAGCCCCCTTGTCTCAAACAACTGCTCACCCACAATAATGCAACATCTAATTTGAACATGGACACTGGGACCAGAGCTTGCAATAAACCCAGATGCCAACTTTGCTGCCACATACACCCAGACAACACAATCACTGGACCTAGCAACATCAACTACACCATCAGAGACTCATTCACTTTGTCATTTTCTAACATTGTATATGCCATTAAATGCCAGCAATGCCCTTCAGTTCTCTACATAGGACAAACAGGATAAATGGACACAAATCTGACATCAGGGATCACAGGACTGAGAAACCTATAGAACACTTCAGCCTTCCAGGACATTCAATGAATGACCTCAAAGTAGCTGTTTTATTACAAAGGAACTTCCGGAACAGAATGGAAAGGGTGATTGCTGAACTACAATTTATTACAACACTTAGAACAAAAACCTCCCCAGGAATCAACAGGGAGATTGGTTTCTTATCTCATTACATATGCTAACTCATTCAGTCTTCACATATGTATTCTCAACAAGAAGGAATATACATCCTCTGTATTTTAGTGTATTTCTTTTTCAGAATAGGATTTTAGAATACTGAATGTAATGCAAGGAATATTGGAATGCTTTGCTTACATACCACTGCACCAATATCAAAAAAGCAAGACAAAAATACTGTTACCTCCATGCCTGAGAGGAGACGGATGGTAATTCTCAATTTACTTCCCACAGCCAGAAAAGATGCCTTTTCACATTTATCCCCTATTTTGACATTTATTACTTTGCTGTCCTTTCCCCCTTTAATTATACCAAAACAACTGTTGATCTTATAACCTTAGGTTATTATTTAGCTTTGACTTTGCATATCTTAAAGCATCTGCATCATGTTACACGTTAATTTGCTGTTCAGAATCTGTCTTCTGTCTATAAATTTGAATTCTACCTTCCATTCCAATGTATTTGAAAAAGTGTGCATGCACACTAAAGCTCATACTTTGAATAAACCTTTGTTGGTCTTAAAAGTATCACTGGATTCTAAATTTGTTCTCCTGCTTCAGACCAACATGGCTGACCACCTGGAACTATTTATAGTGATTCCAGATATGCATGGTTCAGTAGAGATAATGAACATGGTATTTGCTTCCACAAACTGGAAACTTCAACAGTTTTCAAGTCAACACAGGCAGGGAATCCCAAGGCATTTAGCAATATGTTTATTTTGTCATGTCATTTTCATGTATGTCTTTGTACTTATCAGTTCTGAACTTCACAGGCCTTTTGCATAGCAAAGAATAAAAACCATGCTGTACTTACTTTACTCAAGATGAAACATCAGCAAATGAACAGCCCCTGACTACTCTGAGATCCCTTTGCTCAATTCCATTTTGCTTCAACCTCTGATTAGCAACATGATGACTGTATAAACAGATCAGACACTGGATCAGGTTAACAGGTTGTTATGGTAGGCTATACGATTGTAGGAATAAGGTCTAGGATTCAGATTGAGTTACCGAGACTTTTATTGGTAATTTTTCTGTGGTTTGACAAAACATGGCTTGCAGAAATTAATTGCTCCATAAAAGGCTTGTGTATGCCTCTACCAGTTTGTAACAATAAATTTGTATGAATGGGGATCTCCCAAGGGGTTTGTATTTTCCATGAAGAAGGAATTCTAAGGACCCTGCTGTGAGTTTTCTTCAAGATCACATAAAATTGAGGATTAGAAAAAGGGTCAAGGAGGTATGCCTTTTACATCTGTTAGTCACAAGATCATGCATTCTTCAGTGACTTTCCTCTGTGACTTTCTTTGTAGCCTCTCTCGTCCTATTTGTCCAGAACTGGTTGTGTTCCAAGATGGAATGTTTTGTTGTTCAGGGCTGAACAGTCCTTCTTAGCACCTTCTCCTTCTCTTCCTGACAAATGCCATTACAAGGAAGAGAAGCATGACTACGGCCCCGGTCATACGGAACAGAAAACGCGGGGGGGAGGCGTGGCTGTTCACCCCGGAGCAAAATAAGGTGCAGTAGCCCGATCACACAGTCCACTGGGTTGCCACGCTCCAGCTCCGAGTGCTGATCACACCGCAAAAAAGCGGCACAGCAGAGCACGCGAGCCGCACTGTTGTAATGTGCACATGCACCATTGGGGGGGCGGGTTGCTGTCGGTGTCTTGCGTGTGCGCATGTGCCATTTGGCATTGGTGCGCATCCCATGGAAACTTACAACATCCAGAAACCCTGGGACATGGGCGGGCGTCAGATTCCATGGGATACTGGCGCTCCTGCGATCAGACGCCAGCCTTTGCCCCGGGGTTTCCAGAAACTAGTGCTTCTTCCCTGGTAGTTTTTTACTCTGCATCTTCGGAGGGAAGCCGCGGGTTGGCCACGGGAGTGCTACGCCTCCCAGATGTGCCTGTGTGATCGCGCACGGAAACGCCACAGGGCTACCGTGCCTTCGGTGGGGCAAATGCTCCATATGAATGGGGCCTACATTGCTCTAAACCCTTTTCTGTGATGCTGAAGCTTTGCTTGCTTTCCCTAGAGTTCTGTAATTGTTTTTATTCTGTTTTTGGCAACCTAGTGTTCTAATCTATCAGGAGTTTTTACATTTTTGATTCAGCTCTTCATAGCATTTTCAGTTCCTCTCTGTTTTGTATAATCTGAATTTCAACCCCTTTTATTGATCCAGAATGAACACAACATTGCTAAAAGCTGATTTCTCATCAATATTATCTTAATGTGAATTATAGATGAAGGTAGCTTTATGACAGTGCTTTTGAAAATTCTGAAATACCCAGTTAATATTAATGCAAGCTTTTGAGAGCTTTATAGAAAAGAAAGATGCAGCTTTTTATTACCAAATGTGTGGAATTTTGAAGAATCTCTTTCTATTGTGATTATGCCAACTGGGTAATATTACCAGTTTAATATTTCAGGGGTGAAGTGCAGAATGCTGCGAAGTCTCTAAATGAATGGGTAACATAGATTGTAGTTTTGAAGGGATTATTGTGTTAAGGGGTGCTTAAATGAAGCCAGACAAGAACTAGTATTTGACATTTGCAGTGAATCCTAAATTGTGTTAAATCAACAAAGATTCTTTAAAAACTCTCATCCTGAGACTGTGGGACTGATTTCCACGAATATTCTAACTGGGCTAATTGGTATTTAATGGTGTGAATTTAATATGGGTTAGTTAACTATTATTAAGACTCTGTATTGATACTGTTCATGGAAAGCCAGTCTACTAATGATTGCCTGCAAGTGAGTATGTGCTACATAACCCTTAATAAGCGAGACAAGGTCATTAAATCAATAATTTTTCTGGCAGGGCTTCTCTGCTTTAAACAGCCATATGATTTTAAAGAGCAAAAGGCAAAGCTTTTCCTATCTCTGTGCAAGGATGAGCTTAACCAATTGGATTTCAACTTGTTATGCATAGTTAAAGGTATATGAACCCTGAAGAAAACAGAGGAAGTCCAAATTATGAAAGCTTAGCAAGATATGAACACAGAAAGAAGTACTGCAAAACAATCAAGGTACTTCCTATACTACGTACTTTCTTCACAGCTTGTGCATTGCTACTGAAGACCAAACAGCAGACTTCCTCTAGATGATTTAACTCTTTGTCATCCTCCAGGAAAGGTGGCACCTAGAGTAATAAATGGAAATCCAAAAAATGCTTAGTCAGATCCCAGCCTTTGGTTGGAATCCACTGCCAATATCGTGTAGTAGAATTTAGAACACTAAGGAATAAGGAGAATAGCAGGGAGCTATTGTCCTTTTTTAGGATTCCTTGGCACTTAGCATAAGCTAAACATAGCAAACAGTCTGGGTCATAGGTTGGCTTAAGTTCTAAAGGGCTGTCTCTTTCCAGAATCCTTGGCTGTTTAAAGAAAAGTTAATATCCCCTTGGTATGACTTCCCCCAATTGGCAAGCTCAGTCCCAGAAATGTAGACATTGTTGTCTTTTAGTGTTCAGAAATAACCATTTTGGTTCTCACTTCCTCAACTTATTTGTTCCTGAAGTGATAACACTTTACTTCTTAAATAGCACACCATGGTTTATTTTTAATTTGCCCTGGTACCAAGCTGAGTTTGCAAAGAAATTAGCAGCATCTGAAAAGAGCTTCTTGTGAGATTTCTCAGTTCAGTTTGTCTGTGCTCTATGCAGTTGGATACCTGGCTTCTGTTTCAAAAGCTGTTTGTACTCCAGGCACAAACAGGTGGCAGGGGGTTATAAATAATTGGTAGCATAAGCCCAAGTCAATATCAAAAAGTCCTTTTATGACACATGCTGCTTGAATTCAACCTTTGTCTGTATTATCTTTCAAATCCTGTTGTGAATCTGTAATTAACAGCTTTCAGTGACAGAGGAATTTTTGGGGCTTTGTGAAGCAGATTTATGCCTACCTTTGGCATGAGCTGTTAGAAGTATCAGAAGCCCTAAGAAGTTAGACCTCAAAGATCTAGGGAGCCAGATTTCATTTCTTCAAAACTGGGTGTTTCTAAACTGAATGATTCAGAAAGCTCTTCACTCTCTGTTTCTAATGCAATAAATTAGTCTGAATCACATGGCAGGAACAGAATTAAATCAAGTGAAATAACTGATTGGCCTCTCTGGATGTATTCCTCATTCTGGAATCTTTTGGTTATGTTCATGGGCTCTGAAATTCTTTTGTTACAGCTCCTGTTTCAGGGGTCTTTGTATCTGTCTTTCTGTTTTTGCTTTGACTATTAATTTGCAGTCTTCTGGAACTTTACATTCTTGCATGCCTTGAATGTAGTAGGTGCCAAGTACGATCTTTAGCAAAGGATATCAGGTAGCAAAGGTGGAGGGAAACTCTGCTAGATAATAGTTAGCAGTTAGTGGAGATCAGGCCTCTGTAATATGTTCTACCTAAGTGAATGCAATCCAGAAAAAGGGTTTTGCAGCAGCAGGTAATCAGCAAATCAGAAGTCTTATTAAACACAGCTGCCAAGAGGGGGCACCTGAGGGACAAGATATCCAGGGCCCCTGCCCAAGTCAGCTGGAGGGCCCCTGAAGCCATTTTCATGCAGCATTCTGAATGCATCTCAGTTTATTTTACTTCTTATGCAGTTGTGTACTCTAGCTACAATGGGCACAGGGAAGGCAGAGCACAGTAAGGAAAGCTCTGCTTTCTACTAGCCCAGCCATTCTGCAAAGTTTACCATAAGGAGGTAAATGATTGCATATCAGATCCAGCTAAACCCATCTGCCAAGCTAGCACTGGAGCAAGGCCAGACCATGCAGCACAGCTCATGACTACTACAATCATTGCCAAGATGCAGCCTCTTAACAAGATCATTACCTTCAGGAGTCTAGGTTTCCCTCTTCTTTGAGTTCCACTCAGCTCCATAGTTTTGTCTGTGTTGCTAGATCTTGCAAAGGGCAGCCCTGTTGGCGTGTTGTAGCAAAATTAAAAAAACTTTCATTGTCTTTTCTGTAATTTCCCTTTCTTTCTCCTTCTTCATTTTGCTCTCTTCCTTTCATGATTTGCCTTCATTCCTGTCTCTCCACTTCGAAATCCACCCTCCCTTTTTTAGTCTTCTCATTCATTCTGGTTGGCAATTTAGAACGTACCTAATAATACAGCAGCAAACCTTTGTTAATATTATGAGTAGAAAAGGGCAGTTAATATTTCCCCATGATCTATCAAAGTAGTAAAAGAATGCTTCTTCCCCCTTCATTCTTTACATGCATGATAATGGAATGTTACTCTGCCGTAGTGGTTATGAATGAGAACAGAAGTTAGAATTTAGCTTCCATTGCAAATAGCATAGGGGGTCGTGTCTGGAGATAACCTGGGCCTGGATATTCTGATTCATTTCCGTTTTGGTCATGGATCTCCCATGATCATGTTGAAGCTGTACAAGTACCACACGCTAACCGATTGTGACACTGGAGCCCTGATTATCTTGAAGCTGGTAGCCAATTTTGAGATTCCTAGTTCTGTTCTTTGATGAATTATGCCTGCTACAAATGGGCAGGCGGATGGATATGTGGATTCTTTTATTTTTATAGACACATGGTAGCACCCCTGACTTGGCCAGCCCAAGCTAGAACTATCTTGTCAGATCTTGGAAGCTAAGCAGGGTTGGCCCTGGTCAATATTTGGATGGGAAACCACCAAGGAAAACAAGGATTGCTATGTAGAAACAGGCACAATGGCAAACCACCTCTAAATATGTCTTGCCTTGAAAACCCTACAGGGTTGCCGTAAGCTGCAACTTGATGGCAAAAAAAGAAAATAAAGAAGGATAACAGCCAGACAAGTGATTTATGGTGCTACAGCATTTTGTTTGGATCAGGGTCATATGGAAGCCGCCAGATGGAATCTTTGTCCAGGCACTCATGGTGGCTCTTGGCAGCCCTGTTATTAAGTTCCTGGTAGGCTGCCATGTGTAGCTTCAGCTTAGTGGGTCACAAGCTGATGAGGTCTAGTCTAGACAGTCCTGGACTAGATGGCCCATTTCCCAGTCTGTGTTAGAGCTGCCACACTTTATTCTGACAGGGTTCCTATGCCCTTAACAACTGTGTTCCAGACCAAAGGACAAACCAGCAGTTCTCAGCGCTATGACACAAAAAGCTTAATTTGTTGTTTTGCTCATCACCCTATCATTAATGGCCTAGAAGGTCTGGCAGGAAAAAAAACAATCCAACCTTGCCTCAGCTTTTGAGCTGTTTCCTCACATCCTTATGTTTATGTCGTTTATCATATAGATGATCATCACTTTTAAGTGTCACTAATAACTGAAGGTGTTAAACTGATACCTTGTTTTGGCCAGCTACTTGGAGCCAAAATCTCTTCCTATCCTTGGATATGGTGGCCAGGTCTGACCTGGCAGGTTCAGATTGTACCTTTTTCCACAGAAGGGAGGCTTCCTCCTCACAGTGCTGCAGTGAGAGGAGGTACCATACTGAGGTAAATCCTCTGTACTAGAGCCCTCACAGGATCAGGATCAGCCACACCATTTTCTGTGCTGAATATAATGATTTTTTGCCTTTAAACCCAATGCAAGGTTTTAAACCTTTCTTTCAGTATTCTTGTTAACAGAGTCCTTGTTTTGCTAACTGCTTTTTCTAGAAGCATTATAAATATGTCATGGCTCATTGTGTGAATTGATGGTTGTCAGGTTGTATTATCATTCAAATTTTATGTATTTGCCTTTCTGAACATCCTTCCCTAAATATTTCAGGTGTACAGAAGTTATTCCTTTAAGTCTAATTTTGGGTTGCTCCAAGCTCAACTTCCTGTTGTCAGTGAGAAAAGACCTTGAACTGCAGTTTTATTCTTCCTTACTAGGTAGCATATTTGTTGTAGTTGACTATTATTTGCTTCAGTTTTAGATTAGAAGTCCATAAGCTTCATAAAGACAATTGAGGTTTATCCATTTGCCTGAAGGATCATACAAACATAAGAAGAGCCCTGATGGACCAGATCAGCAGCTCATCTGGTCCAGCATCCTGTTTTTCATGGTGGGTGACCATATGTTCTGGAAGGCCCACAAACGGGCACAGGCCGCCCCAGTCCCTTCATATCGACACCCTCCAGCCGCTGGCATTCAGAGGTATACTGTTTTAATTGTAAGTGGCCTCAAGCAGATCCCTGAATAGGCCATATATACATTTTCTAAATAAATACTGCCTCTGAACATGGAAGTACCATTCAGCCATCATAGGTATTAACCACTAATTGACTTATCCTGCATCAATTTGTCTATTTCTCTCTTAAAATTATCTACACTAATGGCCGTCACCACATTCCTGAGCAGCAATCTCTGTAAATTTTTATGCACTGTGTGAATAAGTATTTTCCTATGTCAATTCGGAATCTATTCCCCATGAATTTCATTGGGTGCTCCTGAGTTGCCAGCTCTGGGTTGGGAAATACCTGGAGATTTTGGGGGTGGAGCCTGAGGAGGGTGGGGTTTGGGGCATAATGCTCTCTGTCACCTGGAGATCAGTTGTAATCGCAGAAGATCTCCAGCTCCCACCTGGAGGCTGGCAATCCTAGCTCAAACACTTTGGAATAGAGAGAAAAAAAATTCTTTTGATCCAGTGGATTGGAAAGGTCTTAGGGCTGTGAGTCTTCCCAGCTCTTCCCACCCCACAGCAGCCACTTCAGGCCCTAGGAAAGTTCATTCCCAGGATCCCTAGATCTGCATGCAGTAATAGCCACATGGGTCAGGAAACTGCCTTGGGGAGAGGGGAGGAGGAAAAATAAATGCCTCTTCTGTGAGAGGAGCTCTGGGAATGGAAGACAAAGAAGGAAGCAACCTTGCCCCATTCCTCCTGGATCTTGCAAGGTCCATGTTCTGACTCCAACTTGCTTTTTCCACATTATGCATAATTTTATAAACATCTATCATGTTCTCACTTAGTCCTCTTAGCTTGAAACTGAAAAGCTGCAGACTTTCTTCATAGGAGAGGTGCTTCAACCTCTTCATCATCATGATTTACCTCTTCTGAATCTTTTTCAGCTGTGCAATTTTTTAAAATTGTTGGCAACAAAAAATCGATACCATAGCTATGCCAGGATAATACAATACTGGCCACCTTGTTTTCATTCTCTTTCCAAGCATATAATTTGTTCTTTTTTACCACTGCCAGACAATTTTTTCAACTTATTTGCCTCACAAGAATAAGAAAGTGTGAGGGAAAGGATTATATGCTTCGTTCATTGGTGGCCTTCTTTTCCAACTTGATTTCCCCTCTACCTCAGCTGCTTTAAACAGAAGTGCAAATTATCTGATTGCAGATTTCCCAACACTTTATCTAATGTGACCCTGAGAAACGTTATAGCAAATGGGGAAAGGTCCATTGTAGCCTTCTGAATCTGTAACTGTCAATGCTACTGGATTCTCACCTGCAAACTTGGTAACATTTTCTTTGAGCTTTTTGATGAAATCAATTTAGTTTCCATTTTCTTCTGCTAGTGACAAAGTCTTTGAGGCCCCTTGGGAACCATCCCAGGGTCTGATTACTCGTCAACTCCATTTGCAGCATGATCCGTCTGTAGCAGCACATCTTAGCAACCTTCCCTTTATGGTAAGTTAGCATACCTTCCCAGTATGATGCACCTCCTGTCTGTTGTGTAGCTTTCTCTTTGGAGAGACACTGCACCAAATTTAGAATCTGAAGCAGAGGCATTAAAAAGATAAAGAGTTAAAATAAGTTTTTAATAGACCTCCAAATGTAGCAGTCTATATTATGGTCTCAAGGTAAACAGCTATGTTTGGATGTTTCCAAGGATATAATTAAAAACTTAGTGTCATTTTAAACAAGTGTATGAAAATATACTGTTACCAGAGGCACCACAAGCATATCCCCGCTCTAGTATTCTGTTCAGTCCTCAACTCTCTCTGGCCTCATTTCCAGTCCCCTCTGCATCTTGTACTCATGTACTTACCACCCCTTATCCTTACTCTCAGGTTTCATAAAGGTAATGCTAATCTACAATAGGCCCCAGAGGCCCCACTCCTTCAGAAAGATCAAGATACCAGCTGCAGGGATCGGAAAAAGGAAATTTGAGAACTGCAGGCAAAATCAGCTTGCACTGTTTTCAGCTGGGTTTTGGTTAATGGATACCAGTGTTCATAGATTTCATAGATATGAGTACATATGACCAGTGGTAATGGAACATCACCAGTGATAGTCTCTTAATTTTTCACACACACAAATACAGAAAAATAATAGTAAATGAGTGGAGCAGTAATTCTTCCTGGCTCCACTAGTGACTACCCATGTTGGCAATAGAATGCATCCCCTTTGTGGGATTTTAATGCCAGTAATGGTGTAATTTCAGTTGCCCTAAGACAACAGATATAAGAAGCAGGATACTTTGGCTTCTGCTATTGGCCAGAGGTCCAAGGTCAGTTGAATATGGCTTTTGAGAGTTTGTATATATTGTATTTAATTTGTTGTGTGTGAGCTGCCTTAAGGATAATTTGTTCAAAAGGCAGACTATAGATAATTAAAACAAATACTAAACCCAGAAGTGATTATACCCTGTTAGCTATGTACACAGTGCCATTTCATTGCTCCCTGTGCTATATGTGCACCATAAAGACATTTTCATGCATTATGCAAACTTGGGTTTGCTAGTGTGTATAGTTGTTGGTAAGGACAATTCTGCTGAGGACAGTTTGGCTGCACAATCATAGGAAGGCAATTTCTGGATCAGAAATTTATACCAGAGAAACACCACTGGGCATGTGATTGCACTGTTGGAGGCCTCATTTGTACTTTTATTCTGTGCCTAGTGGTTTAATTTTGGAACAACTTTTTTCTGGTCCCTATTGCTTTTATATCTTGTATCTGTATGATTGTAATGTATTTTTATAGCAAATATGTGCCTCACTGTGTTTGACCTCTGAAGAAGGCCTATGCAGGCCGAAATGCATCAGGTCAAGTCCATCAGCCCTTGTGTGTTATAACTGGATATCTGTACATGAGGTGTGATTGGGCCCTTATATATAATTTTAAAACCTTTGTTTAATAAATACATGTATCTTTTTATATATTTCATATATTAAGCTTTTATTGCTGGCCCTCTTTTGCATTTGACTAACCTTTTTTGGGTGGGATATAAATCCAGTCTCTTTTCTCTTATTTCCCTTTCCATTTTTTCTCTCCCTTTGTTTCAATTTCTTTCTTTCCTCCCCCCCCTTTCTTTTTCTCCCTTTCTTTCACTTTCCTTTCTACTTCTTTCTTTCCCTTTCTTCCCATTTCTTTCCTTTTTCCCCATTCTTTCCCTTTCTTTCTTTCCCTCTTTCTGTCTCTTTCTTTACATTTCTTTCTCTCTTGTGCCATCTTTTCTTTCCCTTTCTTTTTTTTCTATTTCTTGCTCTCCCTTTCTTTCTCTTTCTTTCCCTTTCTTCCCTTCTTTTTCTTTCCCGTTCTTTCTTTACATTTCCAAACTGAAATTAATTAAAAAAAATTAGGCTCACTCACAACTTTTATGCTCATAGATTTTTTGGCTCACAAAGTAAAATTTTTGCTCACAACCGTCAACAGCTTCGAGGGAACATTGTTCCCCCGCCCCCCGCACCTACTGGGTTATTCTGGGGTTGTTGGGAGGGAGACACCATGTTCTGGTGAAGCTTCTGACCCTAGAGAGCTTCCTGATGTAGCTTGGGGCATTCCCAGGTTGGCAGGGGTGTATGATGAGGGGCCAGGGCTGCTGTGGTGGACCTTTGAGTGGTGCTCATCTGAGGCATCTAGGCTCCCAGTGAATGTCCCACCTAGTGATGCTCTTCTTTTCAGGCCTACTGGACACGTGGAGGGATTATGTCTTGCTTCTCCATTTGCATGCTGTCACCGACTGGTTGTTTCAAGAACTACCTGTTAGGAGAGCCAGTACTCACAGCTTCCCTTCCTGTATTGATGTTCTGACTAGTTACCAATGAGAACAGTTTACCGCACTTGTGTACTCCCAAGGAAATAGCAGTTTAACAACTGACCACATCCCTTCCCCTTGTTCCCCTTTTAAGTAGCATGTTTTAACAGTAGAGGTTTATGCTGTCAAGTCACAGTCAACTTGTGACCCTGTGGATTTTAAGACTGTCAGACCCCCATTCAGAGATGGTTTTCCAGTGCCTGCCTCCGCTTAGCAACCCTGGCATTCCTTGGTGGTCTTCCATCCAAATACTAACCTGGGCCAATCCTGCTTAGCTTCTGAGATTTGATGAGATCAGGCTAGTCTGGGCTATCCAGATCAGGACAGAGAAAGGCTACCAGCATTTACAATAGTAAATAATTTATTAAAAGTAAAAAGTCCACATGCATACTCTGCCTAGTGAAGGATTGAACAAGGAATACAAAAGAAAGGTGCAAACACATACTTTCCCTGTCACTAACTATATACATGTGCTAGCTGATTTTGTTCTAAGGTAGACTCTTTAACTTAGAAATTATAACCTCCTCCAGATGGAAGCTACCAGAACAGACCTGCAAAATGGACACCACTCACTCTATGACCAGGGATTTTATCTCTTCTATTTTCCCACCACCTCATGGGTCAAAGAATCAATATGTTGTCAAAGGCTTTCATGGCCAGAGTTCATTAACTGCTGTAGATTTTCTGGGTTGTGTGACCATGGTCTTGGCATTGTAGAACCTGATGTTTCACCAGTAGCTGTGACTGGCATCCTCAGAGGTATAACACGGAAAGATCATCTGAGGATGCCAGTCATAGCTACTGGCGAAACATACATCAGGTCCTACAATGCCAAGACCACGGCCACACAACCAAGAAAATCTACAGCAATTAAGGACAAAGAATCCTTTCCTCCAGGAAGATACAATTTGCCCCTTGCACCCCCAAGTCTGTCTCTTCTATATGTCAGATTCTAGTAGGGTTGCCAGGTGGATTTACTTGGCTGGCAGGGGGCTCCCGACCCAATTCCAGGAGATTGGAAGTGGTTTCAGGCCACTTCCCATAAAACCGGAAGTGCCTGTTGTGACATGCTGTTGTTACGGGCTGGAGTGCCAGTCAAAGGGAGTCCAGAACAGGCCAAGGTCAGGAGCCAGGAACACAGACCCAAGTCCAAAATCACTAACCAGAAGCATAGTCCAAAACCAAGTTGGGATTAGGAGCCAAGAACACAGAGCCAAGTCCAAAGCCGGGGGTCCAAAGGTCTAGGTGCAAGAGCCAAGCTGAAGCAGCTGTAAGCAGTACAAAGCTGATGTGTTGCTTCTACAAAGAATATTGCCCAGAGTGTGAAGTTAAATGCTTCTACCAATTAGCCAGCTGCATAATCATCCAGGCTCCTGTTAGAACTCTGGGTTAGCTGAGTTTCTCCCTTGTAGCCTGGCCTATCTTCACCTGGTTGCTAAGTTTTGCTGCAGTCGCTCCCTTAAATGAGTCAAACGTGGGGGTGAGTCAGGTGGACTTTCAGCTTGCAGTTCTTCCTTCTTATCTGAGCCAGGTGTGAAGATTGCTGTTGCAGGAACTTGCCAGCTATCCTCCTCTGCTGCTTCAGAGGGGCCAGCTGTGGTTTCTGCAGGCTCTGTCAGCTCATCCTTATCCACACCCATGACAGATGTCACCTGGAAGTGATGTAGGCATTTTGGGGACATCTGGGATGACACTGTGGTATTTGGGCAAATTCTATGGTAGATTCGGCCTGAAGTGGCCTGAAAAATGACATTTAGGTGTGGGATTTCCCCCCACCAGCCAGCTGGCTGGCGGTGGGGAAGCATTCCCCCAAAATGGGGTTCCCCTACATCTTGTGGGGGTTTGGTAACCCTAAATTCCAGCCACAGTGTGAGCTGACTATTTCATTGTCTCTAGCCAGGATATCCATTAGCACTCCCAAAGCTTTGATGATTGGTACTGTGAGGTAAAGCACTCCTGTTTCCTCCCAAGGGTTAATGTTGAACAGTAAGGGGTGTATTCCAGCTTGTGGGTGCTAGTAATTGGGCCTTTCTGCCTTCATGGCTCTTATTATCTTCAAGGCCACAGTCAAGAATGTGGTAATTAGCTCTTCATGGGAACCTGTGGTCCACTGGATGGGAGGGGGGAAGCAGGGGCAGTGGCATAATCTTCAATAGGCATCTAGTGGGAACATATCCTGATTGGATCTGAACCATCACCTGACACCATATGGCTTGAGACTATAATTGTGTTAGAAGCCAGAGAGAGACCATGGTCCTGGTCACACCAGCAGGATACTGTGCCGCTGAAGGAAGGCAAATTAGAGTTGGAGCAAAAAGATGTGTGGTAGCGCGATCAGATGGGTCTCCGAGATGCTGCGCATATGCCGATAGCCAGCGATCACAAGGTGATGTTGAAGCGCATCAAAGGGTCTTGCACATGTGCACTCTTACATTTCTTTGCATACTGTGGAGGCTTGGAAAAAACACATCCGGTGTGACGGGACACATGCACGTGCTGGATGCACTGGATTAACTCTGCTTCCGTGATCTGATGCTCGCCTGTGACCTGCATTTTCCGGTTGCTACTACCTTTTTGCTGGTACTTTTTAAATCCAGTTCTTCGGGCCAATGGTATGGGTTGGTGAGGGTGCACTACGCTTCCCAGATGTTGCTGTATGAGCGCGCCCGTTTGGTGTGCCCTCAACCCATACGTTTCCCAGGGCAAATCCTCCCGTGTGACCAGGGCCCATGTTAACTTTGTGTTTTTGCGGGACTGAGGCCAGGACTATGTAAAGCTTATGTTGCTTACACCTGTCAGAAAAATGCCTTTGATGTTTCTCACTGAATCCATTGTTTTATGTTCCCTACCCTGCTTTGCGCTTGCGTAGCTATGCAGGCAGAAACGTGGGAGCTTCTTCCCTGCCGCTTTTCCTTATCACGGTGGCCTTGAATGTAGGCTTTGGACTATTCTTGTTTTGCTGAGAATTTTCCAGTCCTGGGAAGGCAAGGAGGGGGGGAGTAGTCTCCCGTTCATGAAGTATTTCTCCCGCCGGGAGTTCCCGCGCGAGTGCACAAGTTTCATTTGCTAGGCACTTCATTGCATCACACTATAAGTTAGCTTGCTTTGCTTCGCCCCCCATTCCTGACAATGACCTCCTACTGTGGGTTTTAGCAAGATAATCCAATAAACCTTTCTTTGTGCAAGAATGACTGGATCTACTTGATTTCAAACCTGACAGAAATTGTCAGGAATCTAACATCATTCCCCCACCGTCAGTTTCCGCCGTCTACCACGATGAGCGGAGCTGGGGGGGAGCCACGAGCGCAGTCCCAGTGACTACTACTTCGGGAGCCACGGGCGCAGTTCCAGTGACTACTACTTCAGGAGCCACGGTCCCAGTCACTACCGTGGCAACTCCAGTGGTCACTGTCCCGACCACCACTGTTGTTCCGGTGACTACAACTACAGTATTGGCAGCGCCAACACCACAATCAGCAGCCGGGTTGGTTACCCCGCCATCGATCGGCACAATGGGTGCTCCGTACACTCTTCCAATCTACAGCCCGGCCGGGCCAATGCAGAGTCAAGGAGGAGCGGTTCCACGAACCTACGTGCCGGGAGCCCCAACACCCTGGGATAAAGGGGTGACCTATCGCAGATCGCGCGATTGGACTAAGAACCTGTTGGATACTACCCAGACAACCTGGACTATGCCGGGAAGCCAGAGCCGGGACAGCCTTTTGGACCCCAGAGGTAGTTTTGGACTTCCCCAGGGGAGGTTGTCTCGAGGATCTCCCAGAACTGGGTCCGGTTCGGATACTGATGTCCGCATGGACTCTATTCAAGAGGATACCCGACGTCTGGTAAGGGACATGAGCAAACTAATGCAATCCCTACCACAGATGATGGACCAAGCAATTCGAGCTCATCCGCTGATGCAACCTCGACCAGCACCAGTCCCTGCACCACCGTTGCTACCGGGACGGCCACCTCCTGCTCCCCGGGCCCGGGGCCGGGCCAACCAGCACCCCCGGGTCCGGGGCCGGGCCAACCAGCTCCCCCGGGGCCAGGGCCGGGCCAGCCAGCACCGGTCCCACCTCCACTGGTCATCCCAGCACCAGGACCCGGGCCAGGACAACCAGGACCTATCCAGCCGCCAGCTCTGCCTCCGCCTCAACTCCCTGCTCCAGCACCCCTCATGCAGCCAGTCCCAGTACCGGTCATGGCGCCGGCCCCCCAGTAATCCGCCCCAAGGACATGCTTGAGATCACGTTTGATGGAGATCCAGAGACTGTGTCCTTTTTCATATTGCAAGTAGGGAAATTTGTGCAGAGATGGGGCTATGTGTTCCCAGACGAAGAGCAACAGGTGGAGTTTATCGCGTCCAGGTTCCGGGGGAGTGCTACTAGTTGGTATGTAGCCCTTCATGATCTGGAGGCAGCGGAATTGGGGAATGTAGATGACTTCATGTGGGCCTTGAGAAACTGTTTCGAGGACCCGGGGGCGGCCCAAAAAGCTGAAGCCTTTCTTCGCACATTCAGACAAGGCAAACTCTCCGTGCGGGAGTATTCAAGGGAGTTTCAAAGGCACGCAGTGAAAATTCGGGACTGGACCGATGCGGTCTTGGCTCAACAATATCGAATGGGACTAGCCGTAGACGTCCACAATAATGTCCTCAGCTCTCAGCAACCTCGCACCCTCCAAGGTTGGATGGAGGAAGCCGAAAAAGCGGAAAGTCGCTTACGTATGATGAAACTGGATCTATCTTTGGGCAACAACCGTCCAAGTCTTGCGGCAGGCCAGGCCAGACCCAAACCAACGTCCATCCCAAGTGGGATGAGAGATCAGCGTATGCGACAGGGCCTCTGCCTGCGATGTGGGGAGAAGGGGCACTTCGCCGCATCCTGCCCGAAAGGGGATCCCAATAGAGCTCTACCACAAGAGCAGCCCAGAAGGTGGACAACCCCTACCCCAAGGAAAGGTACAGCGAAACCACGCAATACACGGGCTCTTTTTGCTAGCCCCGACCAAGCGGATACCATGATGCTGGAGGAGGAGAGTGAGATGCAGGGAAACGAAATGGTCCTGTTTGTGAATGGCGCTACCCAGCAGGACCCAGCACTTGAGGCGCCAAAACTGGTGAGCAATTACCCCTCTCTCTTCTTTGTGACTGTTCTGGTGATGAACCCAGCAATGATGACCCATATTCGGGTTCGGGCTCTCATTGACTCAGGGTGCGGGAGGGACCTGATAAACCCGTCTATGGTTATGGGGTTGGAGGTAGCCGTGGTCAACTTGAAAGACCCAATAACTTTCACGCAAATGGATGGGTCTCCAATGAAAGAACCATGCCGATTTGAGACTGTTCCTTTAAGAGTAGGCATTGGTGACCACTGGGAGCTACGCTCGTTTGTAATAGCCCCTCAAGCCCAGTTTCCCTTAGTATTGGGTAGCCCTTGGTTACATGGACATAATCCTTACATTCTATGGGAGGAAGGGAGCGTACAATTTATCTCCCCGAAATGTACAGAACACCAATGGGACCCAGGGTGGGAAATCCCCCATGCAATGAACCTCCACGAGCTTGTTTAGCCACGGAGGACCTTAACCGCATCCCTAAGGATTACCGGTATGTAACCAGGGTTTTTGAGGAGGAGGAAGCTGATGAACTACCCCCCACCGTAACTCCGACTGTGCGATTGAAATTCTTCCAGGCCAGAAATTACCAAAAGGGAAAATTTACGCCATGAGTCCCAGTGAAAAGGAAGAACTACGCCGCTTTATTGATAAGAATCTGGCCCGTGGATTTATTAGGCCAGCATCATCCCCTTTTGCAGCACCTGTATTGTTTTGTAAAAAAAAAGATGGGGGGCTCAGACTCTGCACGGATTACCGGGGACTGAACGCAGTGTCTGCAACTAATGCCTACCCAATGCCCCTCATCAAAGACTTATTGGCAGAGGTGGCTAAGGGGAAAGTGTTTTCTAAACTGGATTTACGAGATGCCTACTTTCGGGTCCGTATCAGAGAGGGGGATGAATACAAGACTGCATTTAATACCCCGCTGGGGCAATTTGAATATCGGGTTATGCCCTTCGGTTTACAGGGGGCACCAGGGGTCTTCATGAATTTAATCAATGAAGTGTTACACCCCTATTTATTCAAGGGGGTGGTTGTTTATTTGGATGATATCTTGGTCTATACCCCGGATCAAGAATCTCACACTACCCTTATGCGAAAAGTATTGGAAACGCTATTAGAACACAAACTGTTTGTCAAGCTATCAAAATGTGAATTCCACCAGGAGTGCGTTGACTTTTTGGGGTACCGCATATCCTCCGCAGGATTAGAAATGGACCCAAAGAAAGTCCAGGATGTGTTGATGTGGGAGCCCCCCAAAACCAGGCGACAGCTCCAAAGTTTCCTCGGCTTCGCCAATTTTTACCGTCAATTCCTGCCACACTTTGCCCAAGTAGCCCTCCCCCTCACGGAACTGCTAAAAACTAAGGGGAGGGGATCTAAGGCGTCTGTGCCAGGGGCCCCTTTGAACTGGACCCCCCAGTGTCAGGAAGCTTTTGAACAACTAAAACAGTTATTCACGTCTGAACCCATACTAGCACACCCCGATGAGACAAAAAAGTTTGTGGTCCAAGTTGACGCGTCGGATACCGCTATGGGTGGGGTGATTTTGCAAGAGAATGTTCAGGGGCAACTACAACCCCTTGCTTATGTATCAAAAAAATTCAATGATACAGAGAGATTTTGGCCCATTTGGGATAAAGAAGCAGCGTCTATACGTTTAGCATTGATCACCTGGAGACACTGGTTAGAAGGGTCCCAAGTACCTTTTGAAATCTGGACTGATCACAAAAATCTTGAGGTACTGTGGAAACCCCGGAATCTAAATGCAAAACAATTCCGGTGGGCTGAGTTTTTCTCTAAATTTCAATTCACCCTTCACCATTTCCCAGGTAAAGCCAATCATCTGGCAGACGCTCTCTCCCGCCTTCCCCAACACCTCTGTAAGAGGACAGAAATACGAGAGTCTATGTTCACCCCTGAACAATTAGTTGGTGCAGTTGTAACCCTTAAAACCAAACGAGCACAATTGAATCCCATCCAGGCATTAACCTGGGAAAAACAATTTGTCACTGACATCACCACACAGGAAACAAGTGACTTACAAGCCAGGGATGATGTGAAATGTGGTCCGAACGGCTGCTGGTACAGGGGAAATAAAATTTTTGTCCCTGAAGCTACCCGGTCCCAGATGTTGCAGATAGTCCATGACTCAAAATCTGCGGGGCACTTTGGATATGTAAAGTCCTTACGACTGCTACAACGTGGCTTCTGGTGGCCCGGGATGAAACAGGATTTATCCCTTTATATACAATCCTGTCCGACGTGCAATCGTTGCAAAACCAGACCGGGAAAACCCCCAGGTCTTTTACAGCCTCTACCTACCCCGAGCCGACCCTGGGAAGTAATCTCTATGGACTTTATCACAGATCTTCCCCCTCTAGACATATGACGGTTATTTGGGTGGTAGTGGATTTATTCTCTAAGCAAGCTCACTTTATACCATTCCCCAGTCTGCCAACAGCCAAAGTCTTGGCCAAAGCCTTCCTCCAACACATTGCCAGGCTACACACGTTACCACTCAAGATAATCTCCGACAGAGGGGTTCAATTTGTTTCAAAGTTGTGGTCAGAGTTAATGACTCTAATGGGTATTGAACGTGCTCTCAGTACTGCCTATCACCCTGAAACTGACGGGCAAACGGAGAGAGTAAACCAGACTTTAGAACAATACCTAAGATGTTTCTCTAACTATCAACAAGACAATTGGGTAGATTTATTACCACTGGCGGAGTTTGCGTACAACAACTCATGGCACGCTTCAACGAAGATGTCTCCCTTCAAGGCTGCCATGGGTTATGACAGCCCCCTCTTCCCTTTTTGAAGCCCGGTGAGACTGTTGGGAAAGCCTCAGCATGGTGTAAAACTTTCCGGGACTCTTGGCCCCTAATTGTTGAGACTTTGAATGAGGCCAAGGCACAGTACAAAAAGCAAGCAGACAAAAAGAGGGCAGGTGGCTGGAAACTGCAACCGGGAGACTTGGTCTACCTGTCAACCAAAAACCTAAGGCTAGCGCAACAGTCCCGGAAACTTGCTTGGAGATATATTGGTCCTTTCAAAGTGTTGAGATGTGTAAATCAAGTAACTGTACAACTAGATTTGCCTAAATCTCTTAAAGCAATACATCCAATTTTCCATTACAGCCTCCTCAAACCTGCATTACCCCCGACTAAATGGCAAGCTGAGCTTCCGGCACCTCCCCCCTTTGATGGTTGATGATGAGGAACACTACGAAATTGCTGACATTTTGGATTCTAAGATTCTCCGTGGACACCTCCTGTACCTTGTTCAATGGGTACACTTTGGGCCCCAACACAGGGAGTGGGTGAAAGTATCTGATATCAATGCACCTGATCACCTGAAAGAATTTCACACTCGATACCCTAATAAACCTGGGGGCCCCTCATTCTCTCCTTCCTGAGTGGTGGGTGGGTGGTATTTTGGGAAGGGCAGAATGTCAGAAAAATGCCTTTGATGTTTCTCACTGAATCCATTGTTTTATGTTCCCTACCCTGCTTTGCGCTTGCGTAGCTATGCAGGCAGAAACGTGGGAGCTTCTTCCCTGCCGCTTTTCCTTATCACGGTGGCCTTGAATGTAGGCTTTGGACTATTCTTGTTTTGCTGAGAATTTTCCAGTCCTGGGAAGGCAAGGAGGGGGGGAGTAGTCTCCCGTTCATGAAGTATTTCTCCCGCCGGGAGTTCCCGCGCGAGTGCACAAGTTTCATTTGCTAGGCGCTTCATTGCATCACACTATAAGTTAGCTTGCTTTGCTTCGCCCCCCATTCCTGACAATGACCTCCTACTGTGGGTTTTAGCAAGATAATCCAATAAACCTTTCTTTGTGCAAGAATGACTGGATCTACTTGATTTCAAACCTGACAACACCTCTGTCTTGGACTTTAAGATTGTGCTATCTAATAACAGGTATCAATGTAGTAGATAGAAGAGTTAGCTTCTTTGTTTTTCAGCTATATGACTTTAAGAGTTTGTGTTGCCTGGAAACTAATTTATTCTTTAAGTATTTAATAAACTTCATATATTTTATCAAAGGCTGATTTATTGTGTACAGTAGTTCTAGGAACCCATGGGGTTCAGGCTTGTACTCCTTCCCCCCTCATGCCTGTTTTCTGCTGAGAGAGAAAAATTAAACTAAATGAGGAGGTTTTATCAGACCATAATCCTGAAGTACAAAAGGTATTCCTCCACAGCTGCCATGAACGTGAACTTGAGTGGTGGGAGATGGCAGAAATCTGCCCAAGCTGGATGGATTTGGGGACATCTTGCAATAATTCTGCAGCCTCTAGGGTCCTCAGCACACAGGTTGGGAACAATTGTATGCAGTAACTATGTTGAAAATTCAGGTTTCTTCATGTTCTTTGGAGACAAAGCAGCAAATGGGGGAAAAAATGCACATGAAACTATTGTATCCCAAAAGAAAAGCATTTCTGTATTTCTAGTCTCATTTTCCCTTAGGAAGCATGCAGAAAAAAAAAAATATATGCTCGATAATTTGGAGATTAATTTGGGAAACAGACCAACAGAGTCAGTTGAGATCAAAATTAAGTTAAATATTTCTCTAGGGTCTATATTGAGCCAAGCAGTAATATGACATAGTGATTGGAGGAATTTAGCATTGCACCCTCTCGGAACAATTTCATGCCTCACAGCTGAGCAAGGTTAATATGATGCACATATTGGGCTCTCCTGTTTCACATGCTGTAGAATTCCTCTTTTACAATGCAGTCCTAAACAGAATTATACCCTTCTAAATCCACTGATGTAACTTTGCATAGAATTGCAAAATCCTTTTTACTTCAGGGTAAACCAGAGAATTAATAGCTTGATAGAGCAATCCTACACAAGTTTACTCAGAACTAAATTCCATTTTATTCAATGGGGCTTTCTGTCAGGTAAGATTATTGTAACTCGAGTTGACCATAGACTCATAAATCAAATGGAACAGAAATTTTTGTTGGACTAAACCACTATATATATTTGTATAGATACCTAACATGTTGAATTGGCTGGTCATGCGTACTGTGAAAAAATAGAAACAACAGTCGGTATAAAGTACTCAAACACTATTGAACTGTGGTTTTGCTTTTACAACAAAAATATTTATAGCAAGAATTGCTCAAAGAACTCATCAAAAGTTACAGAAAATCAATATATATCAACACTGTCCAAATATTTTCCAAAAGATTAACAAAGCTTCCGGATTACATCTCTTCATTTCCAAACTTCATCAGAAGTAAAATTGATGCAAACAGTGTTCAACAGAACATCAATGGTATGTTGTCTTATTCAATTAACAAAGTTTACCAGAAGTAGTCAACTTCCACTGAAAAATCAGAGAGTACAAAAAATTAAGGTGGCTTCAGTCTTTGGTGCCAAAGGCTACAGATTGCTGTACAGGAATTGCTTATGGCTGCTGTGTTTGTGATCATCTGGTTCCTGTATTAGGCTTGTATATGCACATGCTTGATGATGCCCTGTATCCCTTGTATGTAAAGTAAATTTCCTACATGAACTGATCCTACAGTTTCAAATACTGCAAGCTTTTAAGATATGTTCTTTGTCCAACCTATGGTGTTCATAATAAAAACAATATGAAAGTAGGTGTTATGTAGCCAGTTTGATGGCCGTCTGATTTATTTTGTCTCTTGTTAGAACAAAGGAAATTGTACTGTTAATTTGATTATAAATAGTAATCAGTTTTTAGTTTTCCAGTAGGCTCAGTGTTGAATTGTACAGGAGAAACAGGGGAGGAAGACTTAGTGAATTTTTAATAGGATGGCATTATTAACTAAATCGAACTTCCTGTAAAAGAGAAATAGAAAAAATCAAACAACGGATTTGAAACAATTGAATACTGTTTATTGGACACTAGAATATGAAGTTTCAAGACTTTACACAGCCATATGTATTGTTTTCTTTGATACAGATTCATTTAAAAAATGGGTATTCAGTATGGCTAGTCCAAGAGAAGACTGAAAAACTATATATAGAGACTAATGAAAGGGAATAAAGAACAAGATATCAGTCAAAAGGCAAAATAATGTAGAGAAGTTTGAAACAGTCACCATTTTTAGTCTTATACTAGCTGTCTCCGGGTCATGGACATGGTTTTATTTAGTTATCAAAAAAGTAAGGAAGATGAAGGATAGAGAGAAATTATGTTGTTATACCAATCAATGATTCACTCTTTTATGAAATGGGATGTGCAGCACTAGTTAAATCATCTCAAAATTTGTAATAAAGAATTATAGGTGACTCACAGCACAATCCTAAACATAGTTAAACCCTCTTGAAACCCACTGACGTCAATAGACTTAAAAAGTTGTAACTCTTCTTAGGATTGCACTTTCAGAGATGGATTCGGCTTAGCTCATGGAAAAATTGTCTTATAAAGAGAAAGTTAAAAGTATTATTTATTTTTGAAAGGAGTGGAGACCTAAAAGGAGAGATGGCACAAATAGATAAATAGTGTAAGTTATACAGAAGGTATTTCAAGAACTGTTCTTGAGTGTAAGAGGCTGGGGTCATTCAGATAAAAAGAGAGGCTGCAAATGGGAAAAAGTAGTACTTTTTCACTATTAGATGTTGGAACCTTTTGTCAAACGAAGATTCTGAGTCAGAATAAGAGAGAAAGAGTTGTAGGAAGTGTTGGCAGAAACCATCATTTAAGGCCATAGCATCTAATGTCTAATTCTTGAGATTGCAGAACACAAAGCTCAGCACTTGTTCCTGTTCCACATATTACTGGATTACAGAACAAAAGAAGGAATTTAATCAGATTTTCAGAAATGAGAACAGAAGGTGTTATTCTTTAAATATGACAAATGGAGATCTGCAACAAAATATTATGGATTGTTTTTAGCTTTAAATTCAGTCTCATATGAAAACCACAGTATAAACTACAAATTACAGAGCTGATGGAGAACAAATAAACTGCTCTTTGCCAGTTGCTTCAGATGTCTGTTCCCACTTAGTTCTGCACTAAATTTTTTTCTGACTCACTGTTATCTCCTCCTTCCCCCTATATCACTTCACCACCCTGGTTGCATCTTCAATTCTTCCTGTCCCTCATGACAACCGTTTTACCACAGCTGTCTTGATTCTCTTCTGCTTCCCATCCCCATCCTTCTTCCGTGACCCATATTCTTTCCCCCCACAACATTCCTTGTTTCCCTTTTTCTCAGAGCTTTCCACTAATTCTTTTCCAAAATTCTCATCTCACCACACTCTTTTTTATAAACTTCACCCCTTACATGCCTTCATCTTTCCTTCCTCCTTTTTCTACCCCCAAACCAACCTTTCCCTTCTTTGCCCCAATTTCCTCCCTTGTTTAAGTTCTCCCCTTCTTGCTGTCCTCCCATTACTGCTCAACCACCTCTACAGTACCCACTTTAACTGCTTCATGCCATTACCCAGCTGTAGTTTCCAAACCTCCCATTCCCCCTCCTCCCCATCACTTTCATGCTTATTGCTCTCTCTTTCCCTGAGCTTGGGGCCCCAGGACAAACACTAACTCCCCACACACACATATCTCCCTCCATCTTCTATTGACTCCATCACATCCTCTCAGACTGTCCTTCTGCCCACTGCATGTTATGAGTGGATGGTGGCTAGATAACTCCAGAGTTTCCTGGATGCATTGAATTATTTGGATCCCTCAGGCTTCAGGCCTGGATATGGGACTGAAACACCTTGGTCACCCTGGTTGATGACCTGTGCCTAGAGATGGATGGAGGGGCAGGACATGACTGTACGGATTCTGCTGGACCTGTCAGTGGCTTACAACACCATCGATCATGGTATCCTTCTGGATTGCTTTTCAATGTTGGGGTTGGGAGGTATCATTTTGCTGATTTCAGTCCTACCTGGAAGTTAGCTTTCAGAAGGTGGTGCTGGGGGACTAGTGCTCGGCTCCTTGACTTTTCATTAATGGAATCCCACAGGACTTCATCTTGTCCCCCATGCTCTTTAACATCTACATGCAACCACTGGATGAGGTCATCCAGAAATTTGGGCTGGGCTGTCACCAGTATGTGGATGATGCTCAGCTCTATTTCATGCTTCCAGCTGTTTTGAATTTTTGAATTTATTTTTATCTACTTCATTAATATCCTGTATTTATGCTCAGTGGGGACCAAACCAGATTACATCATTCTCCTCTCCTCTATTTTATCCTCACAACAACCATATGAGGTAGTTTTAGGCCGAGAGTATGCAATTCACCCAAGGTCAACTAGCAAACTTCCATGACAGAGTGGTGATTTGATCCTGAGTCTCTTGGAGGCTAGTCCAACACTAACCACTACACCACACTGGCTGTCATATTTAGTAATCTCTGAAAGCAGCACCCTGTCTATTAAAGAGGTTTGTGTCAGGGCATACATGCCTAAGCATCCATGTGGAAATCCCAGAATCTAGATTCCAGGGATCTTAGGCCAGGCATGGCTGTGGTTCAGTATTCCTCCAGAAAGAGATAGAAGGGGGGGAGAGACAGACAAAGAATTTTATCTGTATAAACATAGTCAAAATAGTGAAAACTGAGGGAAAGTAAATGGTCCTAACTATAAATTCAAACAGATCTAAATACAGATCTAAGCACTTCAGCGATGGCAATTTACTCAAGGCCGTTCAAAATACAGTAGCCATAGTGAATTCCTAGTTCTGGTTCACTGTAGATTTTACTGGAAAAAAGCATACTTCTCAAGTATGGAAAAGCCACATGGGAAAGGGAAAAGGTGCATGTATATTCCCAAAGGACTGTGCAAGAACAGAGGATAAATAGGAAAGGCAGGAAAGAAGGAGAGAATACCCTAGAGGAGGGTGGGAGAAAGAGAATGTCAGAGAATGAGGAAGCCTGCAGGGTCGGGATTAAAAAGGAGTTTGGAAAGGAGGAGAGACATGAATGTGAGGTTCATGAAAGGAAAATAGAAAGGGGGAAGTTAGTCATATTCTGCCTTTCCTGAAGGGGGATCATTGTCCTGTGTAGGTAGTAGAAGTAAAGTAAAACTAACTCAAGATGCTAGGGGAAAACTGAAACTCAGTGGGCATTTGAACCGCTAAAATATTGATGTAATGGTGCAGGGCCCTGACCTTGGTAGCCCTGGCTAGCTGGATCTTGTCAAATCTCAGAAGCTAAGCAAGGTGGCCTCGGTCAGTATTTGGATGGGAGGCTACTAAAGAAGTCAAAGGTCACTATGCAGAGGCAGGCAATGGCAAACTGCCTCTGAACTTCTCTTGCCTTGACTGCCCCCCCCCGAGCTCACCATAAGTCAGCTGTTACTTGATGGCAAAAAAAAAATTAAAATTGGGGCAGGAGATGAGGTTATCCTTCTGATTAAGCATTTGATTAGGTTGTAGGGCAGGTCCTCATTGTGAGGGTTACCATGATTAGAAAGGAATGCTGAGATATTGTCTGGCAAATGTGGGTCATTCATCATGTCATGGGTATATGGGATCTCCAAGAGTCATTGAATGAACACTTTATTAGGGTGTTGAACAGCTTTCTCATGGAAAGCAGGCTGTTTCCTCTTGTAACTGCATTTTATTACACATAGACTCTGTCATGATTCTCTGGTTTGATGCAAGATGGATTCTGCCATACCCATGACTGCTTTAAGGCCTGAGATCTGGAGGACTCTGAAATCTAGGCTGGGAGGTGCTGTTAAAGTAACACTATGTTAGATCAGGCATAGAATCCTGCTTTTATGGTTTCATCCTATATTGCTCACTGAAAAAACTGAGGTCATAAATTTATTTCATCAGTGTTGGTGTGTTGAGTCTCTGAGTCTAAGGTAGACTGGATATTGGTGAGGAGACAGGGAGGTAATGTAGCACTGAGGATCCTGTTTGCTTGATGAGAAGCTTTTGAATGGATCTGAGCTATATTGTTTGAGTTCCCCTATCTATACAGTGCTTGCAAAAATCATCTAACAATACAGCAGAGGCAGCTGAACAGCATGTGCAGCAGAACCTGCAGGAGGAAGGCAGTTGCTATGTTTGCTTAAAATATATTAGAACGTGTTGGAGAAAGTGGGACGATGCAGCAGAAAAGGAGAGAAGGCTGTTCTAGTTCTCATTGTATGCTTTTAGCTTTCTTGATGTGCTCTGTTTGCTGCACTGATTTGATCATTTTCTACTCAGCAAATCCCTCACAAGTGGGACACTTTTGACAAATGGTACATCAATAATTTCAGTCATAAACCAAAGTTTCAACTTTCTAAGCTGATCAGGGATGCCATTACCCCAGTAGGGGTAAGGATTCTCCTGCCTCAGCTCCCCTTTTAAAAAGAGCCATTAGACCTATGGCATGATTTCACTTTCAGGAAAACCCAGAAGTGACATCACAGAGTTTTCAGAAATTTGTTGAAAGGAATGACATTGCTTGGGGGGGACATAGAAGTGAGGTCTGTCCTCTCAAGGAATCATCCAGAACTCTATGGTTTTATCTAGAGAGGCATGACATCACTTTTGGGTTTTTCCTGGAAGCGACATCACACTGTCAGTGATGGTTGCCCCCCCATGTCCATGCCCCCATGGGTCCTCTGCTGGTTAATTTTAATGGACATAGAAGGGTGCAACTTGTAATTTTATTGATGCTATGACAAACATGTAGTAGTATGTAAAGAAATATATGGGTAACTATTGTTATCATCACAACAAAAAACTAACGTCTAATGCTAACCTAACTTCTCCCCAATTTCTCATAATTCCATTATTGCTTTAACTCCATCTAATTGAATTTTGGAGCCAGTATAGAAAGCAACTTATTAAGAAATTATTTCATAACCCCCAATGAAAGGTGTAAAGTTAAATTTATATATAAACAAGCAATGATAAGAACTTCATGCACATTTATTTTTATGTTGTACAACAAAACATTCTGATGCAAAATAAGCTGTATACTTACACTGAGAAAGGTCAAGAGATAATACAGTAAAATCTTTGCTAAAAATACAAAGTGACACACTGAAATTTCTAGGTGCCATGATGACCTGGTGTCTGGGATTTGTTGAGCCCCATGCTTAGGACTGCACTGTAATTCATTTGTGATGGTAGTAATCTTTTAATAAGCTGTGGAAACTACTGAACACTTTGGATAACACAGACTCACAGACACACAGACACACATATAGTATCTACTCCTCCTTCTACTAAAAAAAGTACTCAGAGAAGCTTACAAGATGAAAAAGAAAGCAATGACATGATAAATAAAAATAACAATTAAATCAAAGTAATAGAAACAAAATGACAGCATGAATAAGTAAAGTAAACAGCAGCAGTCCAAATGCATCTTAAAGGTAAAGGTTCCCTTGCTCGAAAGCCAGTCGAATCTGACTCTAGGGGGCAGTGCTCATCTCCATTTCCAAGCCGAAGAGCCAGTGCTATCCGAAGACTTCTTCATGGTCGTGTGGCTGGCATGACTAAATGCTGAGGCACACGGAACGCTGTTACCTTCCCACCAAAGTGGTACCTATTTATCTACTTGCAATTTCTTGCTTTCGAACTGCTAGGTTGGCAGGAGCTGGGGCTAGAGATGGGAGCTCACGCCGTCACACGGCACTAGGGTCTTGAACTGCTGAACGACTGACCTTCTGGTCTGCAGCTCAGTGTCAGCCTATCCAAATCTTACTTGAAATTCTAGAACCTTAGAAGTATCCATAATATAAAAATAAAACCAACAGTATTAATGAATACCTCAAAATAAGAGTAAGCCTCAAAAACTGAAGCAATAAAGTCATTGTCTTTATGTGGAATGCCTAAAGGTTTTCAAAGGAAGCATCCTTCATTGAACATGGATTCTGGTACTACATATTGTTCCAAAAGGATAACCATGTTTGTCAGTTGCAGTAAAAATAAACAGGTATCTTGTGGCACCCTAAAGACAAGATTTTATTTTAGCACAAGTTTTTTTTTAAGTTAAATCTCACTTCATCAGGCAGAAGTGCATCTGATAATGAGACATCTCATTTATGAAACTTTATGCTGAAATAAAATGTTATTCGTTTTTAAGGTGCCACCAGACTACTTATTATTTCTCCTGTTGTTGCAACTGCACCACCAGTTTCTCTAAAGCTTTACTCAGGTCTTTGTCTCTTTAAGAAAGAAGAGTTTCTAGCCCCTGCTTCTAAAAGCTCTCTGTGTTACTTCTCTGCACTGTCTTTCTCATCCTAATCCCTCATCTCCCCTCTGTTGACATACAAACTCATGTTGCAGCAGGCTGGAGATCTCCTGGGGTTACAACTGATCTTTGGGCGGCAGAGATCAGTTCACCTGGAGAAAATGGCCGCCTTGGAAGGTGGATTGTATGGCATTATACTCCATTGGCATTATACCCAATGACGTATAATTGGCATTATACTGTCCCCAAACCCTACCCTTCTCCACCACCCCCAAATCTCCAGGTATTTCCCAACCCAGATCTAGCAACCCTATCTTCTACTCTAAAGTCACTGTCTCTGCTTATGTTTTGGATAGTCTTT